>CAKNYM010034032.1:0-43251 GCA_932195095.1 Andricus curvator
TGCGAAACTATGAATGTGAATGAAACTATGAATGGCAACATTCATAGTTTCGCACACGATTGAAACCCGAAAAATCTTTGAATTTTTTAATTTAAATTTATTATAATGATAATTAAGTTATTGAATGACAATCCCCTGTGTTGGGATGTTATTCATCAGATGAAAAGAGATGACTCTGCAGAAAAGAACAATTCTGTTTGTTAAAAACTGCGATATAAGTGTATTTGCTAATAACAATTGTTGTTGAAAGACGATCCATTGTGATGAAATATAATTTTCGAGATTAAGAGAAATGATCCTGTATCAAAGAATTATTTTGAATATCTGTGCAGAAACTGATTCTACGAGAGTCAAATAACAACTGTTGCAAGGCTTAGAGTAAGGGTCCATAAACCACCTGTACGGTTTTTCTTTTGTTTAATTAGAGGGAAATAAAATGTTCGTAAAGTTGAAAAGGACAACGATATAAAAAAGTAGTGTCCACGTGCTTTGTGGACGCTTCCAGATGGCGTTGACTCCACATGTGTTGAAGTTCTTTTATTGGAGGATTTAAAAAGTATGCAGCTTCAAATTCCAAGGTTTTTCAATCAACATCATTGTTATGAATTCTTTCGTTAAACTCGGCGCCAAATCTAGTAAATTGTTCCTCAAAATTTTATAAATTTATCAGATCAAGAGCAAATCATCCTCTTTAAATCTCGACCAAGGACACGAATAACTATGGCGTGATCGCTCAGTAATAATAAAGAATGTTCACCCGTGAATCAGAAATTTCTGAGAAGCTTAAAATACGAGATTTGTTTTCGTGCCTTAATTTCTTATCATAATCATTCTTTGACAAAAAAATAATTCATCTTTATGAAGTCTATGGTACCCGCAAAAAATAAAAATTCCACATCCTTCCCCTTCATGAATAATTGTCTAAATGGGAAAGATTGTTCCCATAAATTGCTGTGAAATATGACTACACTTTGCCGATGTTTGAGTCCGATCGATCTTGTAGTTTAGTTTTCAGTTATGATTAATTGTTGATTTTACATAATTTCAAATAATTTAACGTTGAATAGTATAAAAATGCATTTAAAAATTAAAAATGCAGGATATGCTAGGCTTTTTCATCAAGACGTGTGATGAAATCGATACCACCTTCTTATCGACTGTTCTTTCAACTTCAGGCGGTTCCTAAAAAAATATTTTCATTTTTATATATATTTTTTTTATATTTTCAATATTCATAATTCAAAAAAACACTGGCGGGGCCAGCGAAACGTTTCGCTAGCGCCGACATTATCCAAAATCAACTTTATATGAGCGTATTATTTTCGCCCCAATTTGTTCAAATTCGTGCAACCTACTTCAGCCCCTAAAAACTACCCCCTGTGAGGCAAACATCATGGTAGGGCCAGCGAAATATTTCGCCAGCCCCGACATTGTCCAAACTGAACTTTATATGGGCCTAATATTTTCGCCTTCATTTGTTCAAATTTGTGCAAACCAACTCCAACCCCTAAAAACTACCCCCTATGCGGCAAACATAATGGCGGGGCCAGCGAAATATTTCGCCAGCCCCGATATTGTCCAAAATCAAATTTATATGGGCGCATTACTTTCGCCTAAATTTGTTCACATTTGTGCAACCAACTTCAACCTCTAAAAATTACTCCATGTGAGCCAAACATCATGGCGGTGCCAGCGAAATATTTCGCCAGCCCTGACATTGTCCAAAATCAACTTTATATGGGCCCACTTCTTGGAATGCTTTCGTTAAAAGAACTGAAGGTGGATTCTGAGAGTCACTGAATATTATTGTTGGACTTAAAACTTAACCTGGAGTTTTTTGAAGGTGACTTGAGTGATTATTTTTATTTGAACGATTGTCTGGATTGTCTGGATTAGAACTGAGCTTGGAGTTTTGTCAAGGTGACCTGAGTGATTATTTTTATTTATAATATTGTTTGACTATTTTACTTGGAGAATTATTGGAATGTTTTTGTTAAAACAACTACGGGTGGATACTAAGGGATGTTGAATATCATTTTTGGATACAAAACTCAACCTGGAGTTTCGTGAAGGTGACCTGAGTGATTATTTTCATTGAAATAATTTTCTGGTTTTTTTACCTGCAGACCTTTGGAATGTTTTCGTTAAAAAACTAGGGGTGGATTCTAAGGGTTTGTGAATATTATTGTTGGAATTAAAACTTAACCTGGAGTTTTGTCAAGGTGACCTTAGTGATCATTTTTATTTATAATATTGTCTGGGTTTTTCACTTGGAGAAATTTTTGAATGTTTTCGTTAAAACCACTACGGGTGGATTCTAAGGATTGCTGAATATTATTGCTGGTTTTAAAACTTAACATGGAGTTTTGTGAAGGTGACTTGAGTGATTAATTTAATTCAAACGATTGTCTGGCTTTTTTACTGGGAGACCTTTGGAATGTTTTTGCTAAAACAACTTGGGGCAGTTTTTGCATATAAAGTTGATTTTGGAAAATATCAGGACTGGCGAAATATTTTGCTGGCCCCACCATGATGTTTGCCTCACAGGATCTAGTTTTTAGGGGTTGAAGTTGGTTGCACAAATTTGAACAAATTAAGGCGAAAATAGTACGCTCATCATATAAAGTTGATCTTGGACAATGTCGGGGCTGGCGAAATATTTCGCTGGCCCCGCCTTGATGTTTGCCTCACAGGGGGTAGTTTTTAGAGGTTGAAGTTGGTTGCACAAATTTGAACAAACGGAGGCGAAAATATTAGGCCCATATAAAGTTCATTTTGGACTTTGACGGGGCTGGCGAAATATTTCGCTGGCCCCGCCTTGATGTTTGCCTCACAAGGGGTAGTTTTTAAAGGTTGAAGTTGGTTTTACAAATTTAAAGAAATTCGGGCGAAAATATTAGGCCCATATAAAGTTTATTTTGGACATTGTCGGGGCTGGCGAAATATTTCGCTGGCCCCACCATGATGTTTGCCTTACAGGGGATAGTTTTTAGGGGTTTAAGTTGATTGCACGAATGTCAACAAATTTAGGAGAAAGTAATGCGCCCATTTAAATATGATTTTGGACAATGTCGGGGCTGGCGAAATATTTCGCTGACGCCGCCATGGTGTTTGCTGCATAGGGGGTAGTTTTCGAGGGTTGAAGTTTGTTGTACAAATTTTTGAACAAATTAAAACGGAATTAATGCTCCCATATAAATTTGATTTCGGATAATGTCGGGGCTGGCGAAATATTTCTTTGGCCCCGCCATGATGTTTGCCTCGCAGGGGGTAGTTTTCACGGTTTGAAGCTGGTTGCACAAATTTGAACAAATTAAGACGAAAATAATACGCTCATATAAAGTTGATTTTAGATAATGTCGGGGCCAGCGAAACGTTTCGCTGGCTCCGCCAGTGTTTTTTTTGGGTTATCAGGTACTTCCGGTGTTGCACAAATTCTAATTTTGGTTGAACACATTTGAAAAAATTCTGCACTAAATATTTGGCCCAAAAAAAGTTGAATTTGCATAGGTGGTGGGGTCAGCGAAATGGTCCTTGATTATTTGACTGTTTAACTAAAAATACAGAATCATCATCAGTTCGTAACAGTCATCAAAATCGAATGTTTATAGGATATAATTTTCACTTACGAATATTCTTATCAAATTAAGTGACAATTTGTTGCGACAAAACCGCACAATGTATATTAAAAGACTCAAATGAGATTGCTTGCTTAGTTTGATAAGAAATTATGTAATGACAGAAAAGAACTCATGTAGAAGGAAAAAATAATTCGACTCTCATAAGGAAGCTTTTTTTTGCTGTGCTATGAAATTCAATGTCTAGTTATACTCACTTACTTTTAAGGGCATGTACAATTAGGATGGTTTAAAAATGCATTGAAAAACTAGTTTTTCTGTTGGCGGGTAACAATACCCGAAATTCTTAAATAGGATTTGATGAGGACTCTCCAGCGAAAAATTTCATTTATCAATCTTGCGGATTGGCCACCCCAAACACACGCTCATGGTGTTTTGAAAAGTACCCCTAAATGAGAAAATTCTTATTTGTTCAAACAATATTTTTCCATGAAATTTGAGGAATTCCTCTTTTCTATTATAAATATCACAACTAGTGATTTTTAAAAACATGAATTTTATTGTGTTGTATTAGAGAAGTCCCCTTTGTTTGCAATGCGTCATATCATTTTCTAAGTATTTTCAGACAGGAACGCGAATCTGCCCTGCATTTGTTATCATCAGGTGTAGTTGTATAGATTTTTTCAACTAAATTTTCTACTTTTAAAAATGTTAACATTTTTTTAGGGCTCGAAACAAAAATCTTGCAGACATACGTCGTGTCTTTCTGAGGCGTCTTTTCAATGTAGATTTCGAATATCACGTCCCTTTTGCAACAGCTACAAAAGTTATTGAAATAATGAAAAAAATTCTCAAAAAAATGAATGTGTCTTCCTTTAGTCGCTATTCAGTTTTTCATTATGGACCACATTTTTAAATTTTGTATGCACACTAATAGTCTGGAAATATGTTTAAATTTGAATTATCCCTTCTCGACAGCACAGTGGACCAGAAACCACAAAAAGTGACCAAAAACCAAGGTTCAAAATTTCGATGAAGTAAATATATTTTAAGAATCCAGACACCTTGAATTATATTTTCTTGGAGTATTATGCTATTTAGACTTCTTATTGTCCTTTGACAAATGTGCAAACATTAAAAATTGAACGTGATTTGTGGTGGTTATATTTTATGAAAAGTGAATATATTATCTCATAATGGATCAAAATATAGAATTTTTTTTCTCACACGTCTTCAATATGAACCAATTGAGTAAAAAAAAGAGTTATGAATTATTCGTAATTATATTTTTGTCCGTTCCCCGATATTCCCCTCGATATAAAAAATGTGAACTTTTTATGATACTTGTTGATATCGGTCACAAGTGTTGTTATAGGCAATGTCTTGTGTTATGATATTATTCTTGAGAGGAAGAGAAATGAGCCACAGAAAAAATGGTCCATGATCGTAAACGCGAAAAAAGTAAATTTGTTTGAAAGATTTAAATAACAATTCGTAACAATGTCAAGTGTTGTGGTTTAGTTTTGGGTTGTGATAGTAGTACATCTGAAAATCTTGGATATTATTGAATATAATTTTGTATCTCAACTTCTCAATTGGAAATATATGACATGGAGAAGGAAAAGGAGAAAAGGTATCAAAACCTTAACAGGGGGCTTCAGCGATTATACCCAAAATATATGGTAAAAATAATTGTCCTTGTAAGATGGATGCAGAAGACTCTCATCCTTGGTTCGCTCTATGTCCTCACGACACACGAGGTTTTCGCCGGCCTTTCGTTGTAATTTCGTCGTACCCTGTAGCCACCTATCTCACGGTCGTGAGACGTGGCCATAGGTGTGATTTATTGCGTTTCTACTGGAAGCTAGTGTCATTTTCATAAATGGCAGTTGCTCCCAGTGTGAAGCCACTTTATTACATCAATATTGAATAACCTGCGTTCTCTCGCTTTGTAATCTTATTGTTAGTTATCAAGCGTCAATAATTCAAGAATTCAAATCACGAAGCTATTACGACATTTTCAGCACATTGCTAATGATACTTGTACTTATATGGCTTACATCATCTTAGAATAATGTAAATTATATTCCAGTATGAAATCATAGGCATTCAGTTTTATGGCACAACAAACAAAGTTTCCTTACAAAAGTCGAATGATTCCATACATTCTGTTACTGTATAGTATCTTTTTGAAATGGGCAAACAGTTTTATCTGAGTCTGTCAATACTTTGTGTGGTTTTTTGGCACGGAATTTTAGCTTCATCTGATAGGAAAAGGAAAAATGAAGAAGATGGTAAGCGAAATAATATTCTTCCTGTTCAAAAGAAAGATCAATTTTAATTTGCTGTACTTAAAGTTTAACTTAACCCTCTTTCGAAATATGAAACTTTAATTTTCTGGGTGATGGTAGTGAACAATGAACATATGGGCAATTTTGATATAATTCAGGATTTCATGTCTGTAACATATGTCATCAATTATGAGCCTTGAATAAACTTTTCAACAATTCGCATACTGTTATTCAAATGTTATCTACTATATTATATTTAAAAAATTACTTTAAACGCATTTTTAATAGAAAATATGGACTTCAATATGTTACCGTTTCATTCAAAATGGGGCGTCTGTAGCATCTCTAGTACAAAATGATACTAATAAAAGAGAATAATTATTATTAGTTTATTTTGCTGATTTTTTGAAAAATATCGTTTTTTATTTTACCCAAGTTATTATAACTTTAAATGAAGTTTTTTAATTGGCGTTTGGGTCTAGAATTTCCCCTAACAATTTTTTTTTATTCTCGTATTTATCAACAGCTTTTTAAATTATTTAAACCCAATACGTTTTGTCCCAGACTGACTCACTGGTTTCGTTAGCAAGGCAATGGAAGTCAGCCCTGCCCTAGACGGTTTAGATTTTAGAATTTACTTAACCTAAGATCCATTATATTTTATAATTACACATTATTTTTAACTTTTGTAAAGTTTTAAAAACTAATAATATACACGGCATTTTGGCTACGGATAGGTGTTGGAAGTTTAGTTCATTGACATACCAGAACGCCTTATTTCTGCTATGTTACATACTAATATGGTATTAATTTTTATTGAATCGACAATTGAATTCAACGTATTGTTAATTAAATTAAGTTTCGACCCCAATTCGGGAGCCATTAACATATTATACACCATTTTTGTATGTTTTTTGGTACAATATTGTATCATCTTTTTGAAAAAAATAGGAAGGGTCGCAAATTTCATGCATGATTTTATTTCGGCAACAAAAAGTGCGCTAATATGGCATGGGGTGATATGGCATCTGGAGCAACATGTAGTCAGATCTATATAATAATATAGTATAGAGTTGGCCATTTGACAGCTTTTTTTATCTATGTTTTTGGTCAGTGTAGTATATTTCGTTTAATATGGGGTAACAAAAAATTCATTAATATGACATGGTGTAATATGGCATGTAGGGCAATATGGCACATGGCGTAATATGGCACATTGGGTCTATGTGTTTGCCTAGGGTATTCCATTTTGGGGTATCGCGGAACACATAATAATGTGATACATGGGCTCATGTGGCGCATACGGAAATGTAGAACATGGGGTAATGTAAAACACTGGTTAATGTAAAACACGGGTTAATGTGGCACATTAATTCTAGTTTTTTTTTGTGAGGGTAGTATATTTTGAACAATATTGTACTATATTTTGTGAAAAATACACTTTCGGTCTATTTTTTTTTAGATCAATATATTTAGTACAATATTGGGACTTGCATGTTGGTGGCGGTAGTGAGAACGTGTTCAGTGACGGGTGGTGAGAGGATTTTACGGAATTTGTGTGGTAGGTGTGAGTGGAGTCTGAGGGTGGAAGCCTAGGAGGTAAGTAGGGTGGTGTGGGATGAATTGGGAAGATAAGAAGTAATTTTCAGCGTAGGTGTGATGTGGGATTTAGGTAGATAGAGAAAGTGAGGTTAGGTTGGCAAGGAGTCGGGGGAGTTTGTGGTCGGGAGTCATGGGCCTTCGAGGGATCAAGGGTGGGTCTCGCAGAGTTAGGGGATGTTAAGGGAGAGAAAGGGGTGTCTGCAGGGGCTGTGAGGAATAGAAAAAAAAGGAAATAAAGGGAAAATTTGGCGGAGATTGTGCAGAGACATCTGTCGGCGGCGGAAGGTACTGCATGGATAGGACCCAGTTACCGGCGGCAGAGCGGGAGGTGAGCAGTGACAGTGCTGGCAGTGCTGCTAGTGAAATTGACGGGGAGGAAATTTTCCACAGGCCACGACGACCAACAGTGCGTGGTACGGTGTCGAGCGGCGCGTCGGGGAGAGGGAGAAATCGGAATGGTGGAAACGAAGGAAGCGAGAAGGTAAGGGAGAGAGCGTCGACCGCAAGTGATGGGTAGGATCTCTTGAAGAGGAAGAGAGACAACCAAGAGAGTCCGGAGAAGAGCGAGGTTGAGAGCCCGTTTAAAAAAAGCGGGATAACACGTAGGTCACCCCCCCCCCCCTTACCAGAAAAATACAGGGGAATTCGGAGCAGGAGCTTCTCGGGATGCTGGTAGGCGAGATCAGGGGGCTGAGGGAGGACGTAAGGGGGACTAAGGTGCAGATGGAAGGCATGAGGGAGGACTTGAGAATTAGAGACGCGAAATGGGAAAAGGAGGTGAAAGAGCTGAGTGAGAGGGTAGAAGGGTTAGAGAGGGGAAGGAAAGAAAAAGAAGGTAAAATAAAGCAGATGGAAGAGGAGATTATGGTGTGGAAGGAAAGGACGGAAGAAAGACTTGAGATGGTGGAGGGCAGGACGGAAATGGAAGTAAGAGACAGGGGTGGGGGGAGTGAGATCAAAGGTATTTGGGAGAGGGTAGAGAATATGATAGAAGAGAAAGTGGGAGAGCGTAGGGATGAAAAGGAGGAGAGGCCGGATAGGGAAAGGATAAGGGCAATGGAGTTAAGAATGGAGAGAAAAGAGAAGGCAGACAGGAGAAATAATATCGTGGTAAGAGGGTTGAAGCTAAAGAGCGGAGAAGAAAGGGAGGGCGTGGAAGCGCTGCTACAGAGCATAGGGTGGTTTAAAGGCATGGCACGGAGAATTAGGTTGTTGAGGAGAAAGGAGAAGGAAGTGGCGGTGATGGAGTTGGAGAGCTGGAAAGAAAAGTTGGGGTCATGCGAAAGAAGAATAGGATGAAGAATGAGGGAGTTTTTATTGATCACGATTTGACGAGAAAGGAAAGGGATGTGCAGAGAATGCTGTACGACAGGGCTAGGAAAGAGAGGAGAGAAGGGAGATCAGCGAAGGTAGGATATCGGAAAATAAGAGTAGACGAGAAAATGTGGGTGTGGAACGAGGAGAAAGAGGTGTTGAAGGAAGTGCAGGGGGATTTGTTTCATAGGGAGTAGGGGGTGGGGGTAATGTAGGGTAGAGGAGTAGTGAAAGTGCTGTACTGGAACGTAGCAGGGGTAAAGAAGAAGGATGAGGAGTTCTGGAGGTATATCCAGAAATTTGATGTTGTGGGACTAGTAGATACGTGGGTAGACAGAAAGGAATGGGATAGAATAGGACCAAAGCTGCCAAGGGTGTACAGGTGGAGGCTCCAGGGGGCGGTCAGAGTGAAGAAGGAAGGAAAGGCCAGTGGGGGAATTATAACGGGGGTTAGAGATGGATTAGAGGAAAAAGTTCATGAAGAAGAAGAGGGGGAGGGAGTGCAAATGAGGGAAGTAAGGATAGGAGAAGTAACGTGTAAGTTTGTGACAGTGTACAATGAGGATGGAATGAAAAGAATTAAAGAAAGGGTGGAAGACTTGCTAGGCGAAAGAGAGGAGGGTATGGTGGTACTGGATGGGGACTCTAATGCGAGGATGGGGAGGGAAGGGAGACTTCATAGGGAAGGGGAGAGCTTCGAAAGAAAATCGAAGGATAAGACAATAAATAAGGAGGGGGAGATTCGAAGGGACTGGATGGAGGATAGAGGTTGGGCGGTGGCGAATGGTATGGCAACTGGGGATGAAGAGGGAGAATACACATATATAAGTAAGGTGGGGTATCAGTGATAGACTATGTGGTCATAAATATGCAAGGATGGGCGGAGACGGACAAATTCGCAGGAGAGGGGAGGGTGGAATCAGACCCTCAGCCATTAAGACTGTAGATAAGAGGGAAGGGTGGCGGAAGGCAAGGTGGGGAAGAAATCTCGATAGGGGAGAGGATGACCTGGACGAGGGAGGCGATCGAGAAGTATCAGGTACCCTTTGAAGGGGAGTCGGTGGAAGAGATGTTGGAGGATCTGAAAGAGAAGGTGACAGGGTGTGTGCAAAAGAAGGTATTTAGAAAGAAGAAGAAAGGAATGGTGAAGCCGTGGTGGGATAGGGAATGTAAAAAGATGAGAAGGAAGGCGAAGAGGAAGTACAAGAAGTGGAAAGAGGGTAATGCGAAAGGGAGGAGTACGTAGAAATAAGGAAGGGGTTTAGATTGATGTGTAAGAAGAAAGAACAGGAAAGGGAGAAAGACCTGGAAGAGGAGTTAGGAAGTGCAAAGACAGAGGGGGAAGTCTGGAAGATAATAAATAGGTTAAGGAAGCGTAGAGTGGGGATAAGCGAGAAGATAGGGAGTGATGAGTGGAGGGAGTTTTTCAAAGAATTATTTCAGGGCTCATATGCAAGAAAAAGAGATGGTGGCAGTAGAAGAACGGGGGAGGCAGAAATGGAGGAGCTGAATGACGATGAGATAGAGAAGCGAATAAGGACGTTAAGAAGGTCAAAAGCAGCAGAGATGGACGAAGTAGAGAACGAAGCATGGCTCTTTAGTACACAAGAGGTTAGGGAGAGGCTCAAAGAGGTAGTGAAGAAAGTATGGGGGGGGGACAAATTCCCAGGAGGGTGGAGAGAAGGATTAATAGTGCCACTGTATAAGAAAGGAGATAGGGATAGACAGGAAAATTATAGAGGGATTACGCCGAAGAATATGGCGTATAAAGTATACGCGGTGGTGGTGGCGGAGAGGCTGCGGAAGGATGTCGAAGGGAAAGGAATATCGCCGGAGACGCAGGCGGGCTGTAGGGCTGATAGAAGTAGTGTCGACAATATCTACGTTCTGCAGCGCGTGGTGGATAGAGAATTAGCGAAGAAGGGGTTGAGAGTGTACGCGTTTTTTGTGGATCTAAAAGGCGCGTTTGCTTCGGTGGATAGGATAGCGTTTGCTTCGAGAGGGTGAGGGAGATATATAAAGAGACCAAAGATAAGTTGAGAGGAGGGGAGGAGATTTCGGAGGGATTCTTCATGGATAGGGGTTTAAGGCAAGGGTGTCCGCTTAGCGCAACTCTTTTTGCGATTTGAATTGCGGATTTTGGAAAGCTGGAGGCCGGGGTGGTATGAGGAGTCAGGATAGAAGGTGTTAGAATTTGGTCACTAGCGTATGCTGATGACATAGTGTTGCTGGCAAGAAGCGAGGAGGCCTTGAAGGAGATAATGAAGAGGTTGATAAGATACCTGGATAAGAAGAGGTTAGAGCTGAATGCGGAAAAGTCCAATATTATGGTGTTCAGAAAAGGAGGGGGAAGGGATAAGGGAGGGGAGTGGAAGTGGAAGGAAGAGGCAGTGCAGGAGGTGAAAGAGTTTGTGTACCTGGGCTTCTTGTTTCGGAGGAATGGTGGAGTGGATGGTCACAGAAAAGAGAGAGTGAGGAGGGCAAATGTGGTGACGAGGCAGGTGTGGGGGTTGGGAAAGAAGTTATTCGCAGATGATTTTGGAAGGAGAATGAAATTGTTTGACTCACTAGTGATGAGTTTGCTATTGTATGGAGTAGAGGTGTGGGGGTGGAAGGAAAGTGAAGAGGTGAATGGGACACAGGAGAGGTATGTAAAGTGGACACTGGGGTTGGCAACGAACACGCCTAATTATATTGTCAGGAGGGAGACGGGGAGAACGAGAGTAGGGATTCTAGCGGGGAGTCGGGCGTGTGAATATGAGGAGAAATTTTTGGAAGAGGGTGGAAATAAGCTGGTTAGGGAGTGTTGGTGGGAGAAGGAGAACAGGAGAGGGGGAACTGGCTCTCTAGGGAGAATAGTATGTGTGAACTGTGCGGGAAGGGGGATGCAAGAGTGGAGCACCGCTTGAAGAAGTGCGTAGAGGTGGAAAGAAGTGGGATAATCATGGAGGTATTGATGCATGAAAGGGCGGACAAAAGGGGAGTAGCATGGGTGAAGGGAGTGTTAGGTAAGATGGAGAAGAATATAAGGAAGGAGGAAGAGGAATCGAGAAGGAAAGATTGTAAATAGCAGAGGAAGTAGATATAAGTAATCTGTAAATATTGTAAGTAGTAGATAAGTATTAGGTATTAGCCACGGAAGCAGAGTTTGGCAATGGGACGCAATGCGAACAGTAGGGAGATGCAAGGCGAAAATTAAGTTCTAAATAGTCTAAGACAGGGATGATTCTAATTGCCTTACGGACAAGAACATTGATTCAATCTGGGATGAAAAAATCTTCACAATTACTAATAAATTAGCGTGTATCATTCTTTTAGAATCATCAATTTCTCGCAGTCATCGTGAACGAATAATTAGTCATCCAGAGAATCCACCGCAACGTGCACATCCATATCTACGTCCAAATCAGCGTCCAAATCTAGGTCTAAATCAACAGACACCTCCAGATCGAAAACCTTCACCAAATCTACATAAACTGGAAATGGCGGCCCCCTCTGTAGTCGCTGTTGTAGCTGATGGGTCTAAACTTCGCATTGGCTTTGCAATAAATCCTTTTATTGTCGTGACGTTTGCTCAGCTTCTTCAAGAGTACAGCAGCGTTTTTGTTTATTCTGGTTCATTTTTCGGACCATTTGGTCATCCTCACAATGTAAGAAATGTAAGGATTAACGAAAACTATACAAAAAATAATAAGCTGTACGATGTGGCTGTACTTGAAGTTGATGAAGCTATTGCGTTCGAACATCCCGAACCCGGGGTTTTTGAGCCCAACTTCAAATTTTCACCTGAAGCCATTGAATTTGCTTGTAAAATGGCGAAACAGCTACTTGAAATGAGGCTAGGACCGCAAGTTCCTCCTCATTCTCACTAAGTGTCGTTTCGCAAATGCTGCAGACATTGATGTGTATAATTTCATGTATATATGTCATCAAATGATGAGTTTTTCGGTGCAGAGTTGATGCCTCAAATATAGATACACATATTCAGAAGATTAGACTGATTTTCATATTTGTTTTTATTTTAACTATTTACGAATATATCCAGCGCTGTATTTTTCACTTTCTTCCCTCTTCCCTACGGCTCTTCTCATTCCTTCCGATTTCAAATTCATTGTGAAACAATTTTAATTTAATTTAAGTCTCGGCAGGGGAAATTAACGATGTACCGCGATTTTTATAGAAGTATGATTATAAACGCATTTATGTTATCAGTATCTACAGTTTTTAAGTATATTTCCGTATAAATGCAAATAGTCATTGGACTGTATATCACAGCAAACAAAGTTTCTTCATATAAGTGGATTTTTTTTTCCTTCATTATCAGTTTTGTAATGTGTTTGCATGATTTCTTATCAAACTAGGCAAACAATCTTATTTGAGTCTCGTAATACTTTGTGCGTTTGTGTCGCGAGAAATTGCAACCAAATGTGAGGAACTGGTGATGATTCTAGAAGAATGATACAAATTAATTTATCAGATAGAATAATAGTTAAATTACATGAATAATAATTTAAACAATATAATTATTTACCTTTCATTTATGTATTGTTTATATGAACTCATTATTTGACAATTCAACTCAAAAATGCAGAATGATCATCTGTTCCTCACACTCATTAAAAGCGAATGTTTATGGGATTTATTTTTTACTCACCAATATTCTCATCAAATTGAGTTACAATTTCTTGCGACAAATCCACACAAAGTAGGGTAAGGAGGGGCAGCGCCGACCGGTGAGGCAAAGGTAACTTTGCTTATAACATCGCTATTATTTAACAATTTTCATTCTACTTTGCATTAAATAAATCTGTTTTATTATAGAGATAGCGTTACTTACTGATATCTTGAAAATTGACGTTGTAAAAGAAAAATTATGCAGAAAAGAGTTTTGACAACGAAAGAATGGAAGATTCGCTGGCAGAAATGTAAAGTTTTCGACGTTAATGGCAATACTTACAGTATGAAAATTTGACATTTTGACAGATAAAACAATATCACATTATGTCATTATAATAATTGAACGTAATACAAGTCCAAAGTGTATTTAATATCGTAAATAATTGAGGCCTCACCAGTGGGGCAAGCCCGACCAAAATAATAGTTTAAACGTGCTTAGGTTATAAACGTATCATAAGTTTGGTCGATAAGTCATCGGTAATGTAGAACAGCCACTTATCTTCTGGGCTACATGCAAGAAACTCTATTATATATTATTATTTTCAATCCGTCGGTAGAGCGGGTGTTCTGTACTGGTACGGTAGAAACCTTTGCGCGTACTCCGTCTCTAGTTGAATGTCAACTAATAAGAGGTTATATCACAGCTATCACTATTTTTATTAAAAATAACTTATTCTTCTTGCTGAATATGTTTAAAGGTAATTTTTCCAATACATAAAATACCACAGACGCGGAACATCATGTTTTCCACTCTTCAGATGTTTTGATTTTCATAAAAAGCTGCGGTTGGCTTTGCCCTCCGGTGTGGGGCAAAGCCGACGAAATACAGCTTGTCAGAAATAATTCAATTATTAAATCATTGTTTTATTCATATAATTGTTACTTATAGAATTATGATGTACAATAATGTAGGACTCGAAATGGGAAAAAATGGATCAATTCCACATCTTATTAACTTTAAAAAAATCATTGACTGTTAACTGGTCGGCGCTGCCCCTCCTTACCCTATATTAGGAGACCTGAATATCATTTTTTGCCTAGTTTGATGAGAAATTATGTACTGACAGGAAAGAACTATTGGCCAATAAAAAAATAATTCTACTTTTATGCGGAAAATTTTTTTTCGGTGCTATTAAATTCAATGTCTATTTGTATTTACTTGCTCTTAAGGGCAGGTATCATTAGGATGGTTCGAAAATCCTTTAAAAAAAATTGTTTTTCTGCTTGAAGGCCACGATGCCCCAAATTCCGTTCCAATTCCAAAAAAACATATTGCGTATTTTTTCTCTCGAAATTTTGATTTAACAGGTGCCGCTGGGCATTTGAAATTTCCCATTTTAAATACATAGGAAGAATCCCTTTTTCCCTTCACAACAATTTTTTGAATTTTTCTGAAAAATCGAAATTTCAAATTATGACCGCACAAAAAATAATGAAAAATAAAAAATTCCGTTTTACGGTTAAACCATATAAGATACGAAAAAAGGTAAATCGACAAAAATTGTGTATTTAAAAAAAAATCAACTTTGTTACGAATAACTTTTTGATAGTACGCGTAGTTTTTGTTTTATTCGTAAAAAACTGCATCAAAAATAGAAAAATTGAATTTTCAGACAAACGACACAAGATACGAAAAAAATAAATAGACAAAATTTGTTTACCCAGAACAGAGATGCAAATTCGTCATTAATTATTTTTTGATAGGATGCGTAGTTTTTGCCCTAATCGTGAAAAACAACATTAACGATAAAAAAATTAAATTTTTGGAAAAACGACGCAAGGTACGAAAAAAAATGAATCAACAAAAAGTGTACGTTCAAAAAAGATCTACAAATTTGTTGTCGATCACTTTTTGATAGGACGCGTGGTTTATACATTTTATGTAAAGTTGGAACTGCAACTACTTAGTAGAAAGTGAAACTACTTTATTGGAAATTAATCTTTTTGATTGAAAATCAATTTTTTTAACTGAAAATTTAATCATGCCATGTTTGGTTGAAAATTGATCTTCATCAGTTTGAACTTTAATTATTTGGTTAAAAATTCCTCTATTTTGTTAAAAATTAAACTTGTTTGGTATAAAATTAAAATTATTGGTTGAAAATTCATTTCCTTGGTTGAAAATTTAACTATTAGGTTGAAAATTTCTTTAAAATTTCAAATATTTGTTTGATAATTTTGAAAATTTTATTAGAAATTAATATTTTGTGGTAATAAGTTAACCTTCTCGGTTGAAAATTTATCCTTCTGGTTAAAAATTTATCTCTTCGATTGAAAATTAGTTTTTTTATTGGAAATAGGTTTTGATTAATAAAAATTAACCTATACTACTCAAATTTTACATTTTCATTACAGAAGGTATTAGATTTTTTTCAAATTTCACCCCCCCCCCCCCCGTTTACAAAATTCAAAAAAAGAAACGAAAATGAAAATTTTAAGCCAAACGACGCACGATATGAAAAAAGTCAGAAAAAGAAAAACATTGCTTTTTGAACAACCTATAAGATTGCCATCGAAACTTTTTGAATTTTCTTGAAAAATCGAAAATTCCCATTTTTATCGCACAAAAAAATAATTAAAAATAAAAAATTCCATTTTGCGGTCAAACTATACCAGTTACGAAAAAAGATAAATGAATCAAAATTGTGCATTCAAAAAAGATCTACAAATCTGTTGATAATCACTTTTTGATAAAACGCGTATTTTTTGTTTAAAATCGTAAATAACAATATTGAAAATTTTAAAAATTAAAATTTTGGACAAACGAAACAAGCTAAAAATAAATATACTGAAACAAATATTGTTCATTCAAAAAAGAGATACAAATTTGTTATGAATTATTTTTTGATAGGATGTGTGGTTTTTGTTTTATTCGTAAAAAACAACATTAAAAATTACAAAATTTAATTTTTGGACAAATGACACAAACTATGAAAAAATGAATTGACGAAAGTTGCTCATGCAAAAAAGAGCTACAAATTTGTCATTATTGATTTTTTGAAAAAAGGATATAAAAATTTGTTATTGATAATTTGTAGATAGAACAAGTAGATTTTCTTTTAATCGTAAAAAACAAGATTAAAAATAAAAAAAAATAAACTTTTGGAAAAACGACATAAGAGACGACAAGAAAATGAAAAGACAAAATTTGTTGAATCAAAAAGATCTACAAATCTGTTATGATCTCTTGTTATAAAATTATATTAAAAACAAAAAAAATTACCTTTTTGGCAAGAGGACACAAGCTATAATAACATTTTATTTAACAAAATTTTTCGCCTAAATTCTATCTACAAATTTTCTTAAGACCACTTCACGCTAGGGTACATATTTTTAGTTTAAATTATAGAAATTAATATTGAAAATAAACAAATTACATTTATGTAAAAACGATATGAGTTGCAATACAATTTTTGATAACAAATCTTGTTTTTTCTCATGGTAAGCGCACTTTTTTTCAATCCTGAAAACAAGACAATGAAAATACGTATGTTTCAATACTAATGCATATTATCAATTGTAATAATATAAATTTATTGGAATGGTACATTTTTCAGGGTACCTGAGAATAAAATTTAATGCAAAATATTTTTCTTTTTTTACATAATCTTCTTTTTGAATTAAACTTTTTTGCTCAAAAATTCAACTGCTTGGTTGAACGTTGAACTGCTTTATTAAAAATTGGTTTTTTCGGTATAAAATTAATAATTTCAGTTGAAAATTCATCTTTATAATTGAAAAATGAACTGTCTTGCTGGAAATTTGTTTTTGTTTAAGTTGAAAATAAATTTTAAAAATTTACCTATTTCATTTATGGTTGAAAATTGATCTTTCTGGTTTAATAATTTATCTCTTTTGATAGAAATTTCATCTTTTTTTTGTTAAAACTACAACTTTTTTGCTATATATTAATGTGCTCTCAATAAGGACTCAACTGTTTTCTTGAAATGTTGTGTTTTTGGGTTATGTATTGTTATTTGTTATTTATTTGCAAAAACTAAAAATACTCATTTTTCTTCATTAAACTACCAAAAATAATTGACGAACAATTATTTTTTTTACGAGGAAGCGGCAGATTTTGATATTTTTATAGAAATTGTTATTAAGAGTTACACAAGGTATCATTTAATGCCTCAAATTTTGTTTGGAAATTACTTTCAACTTATTTTTGGATAATTTAAGGGAAAGATGTTTTATTTTTATTTAGAAACGATAAATCTGGGCTAAAAAGATAATGTTTTATAGATTCATTTTCTTCGTTTGATAATACATTATCAAAGTCTCTGAGATTCTTAAGGTAGTATAATATAAATACATACGTTTTTGCTTCAAACATAAATTATCTGAGTTCCTCAAGGTAAAATAATTATACACGTGTAAGAGATTCACGTCTAATAAATTGATAAGTTGATGCAAATTAAAATTTGTCTTCTCACCAAACCCCGCAATGATCCATATACGCGATTTATGCCCGGGAAGGGGAAAACAAAAATATCTTAGAACAGTATATATGGTATACACGAAACAACAGAATATTCATTATTAAGGTTGCTCTAAAAATTCTGCGTTGATCAGTTTTTCCTACATTTTGGAAAAATGAGGAACCTTTATCCTTTGGTCTTGACAATTCCAGAATTACCTGCGAACGCTGGACTCCCATGTACAAACTCGCGAGTAACATTACACATCCTAGCCCATTGGAGACTCTCATCTTCAAATTCCATCAGCATGTGTTTATACATTTTGTTCACAACCCCGAGCATCAGATGTAGTTCTGGCGGTGGAATTATTTCTAATATTTCTGTTCTAGCGTTTTCTGAGAAAATTATAGGAGTATTTTTACAATTTTTATACTTCTTCGCAGATGATGACTTTCACTGTCTTGCCACGCAAACAAATTATCCTTACAATTTCCAACAGTTCTGTAATCTCCACACGTGTTTAATTCATCCTTTGATGCAATACACCATGTGCAAGGAAAACTGCTTGCATGTGACATGATGCCCGTTAATACGTTGGCAAGTTTTAAATCAGTTTCTATTGTCCCTTTTAAATCCTTCAATGTTAAGAGTGACCACATGAATAGAACGTTTTCATATTTCTCTCGTGTATGTGCCACAAGTCCAAGCAGTAGTGATTTCTTGACGCCAGAATCCTTAACATTTTTGCGACAACGCCTTCGGTATACTTCTGTCGACCTTCTACACTTGCAACTTCTGATTCATCCAAAGATTGCATCGAAAGGCAAACTTTCAAAAAACCTCCGCTACTATCTATTTCGAATTTCAAATGCATTTCATCAACTTCCCTTTTTTCTTTAACAAACTGAAATAATCCTTTTACATCATTGCAAAACACGAAAGTTTCTGCAGTAGTTGCAGTATCGTTATTTTTAGTGTTAATCACATGACACTCTTTCATACTGAAATACAAATCAAGAGAATGGTTCAAAGTTTTTAATTTTTGTTTTAAATCTGGTTGAAATAATTTTCTGTCATTCGTAGCGACACGAAGAGCTGCTGTAATACCATGTACTTGATTCGTTGAAAGCCCATAACTTGTTCCCATTTCTAAGACATCTTCAGCAGAAACACGTTTCCGTTTTTTTCTTTCTGAGTGTTGTTCAGTCAAAGAAATTTTCAAAGGCTTTCCATGTTTCTGAGATAAAGCGATTACAGTATTTCTATCTGATTTATTTTCCTCAACGTTTGTCGCTTTTTCATTTGAAATTACATTAATCAAATGACACACCAAGTGTTCTTTTTCTTTTAGGGGTATATCGTTTATAATATGAGCTTTTAAATGTTCGTAATGCTTCGGTGTAAAAGAAAAATGTGATTTTTCCTACTACTAATTCTGAATGGCACTTTTTGCAGTATCTTGTTTTATTTATTTCTTTCGCATCTGATGTGTTTTTTACGGAATTGCTGTGTCCTGGTGTTCTCACTGAGTTACATAAGTCGCATTCGCATAATTTACCTTCTTTCGATCTGGTTTTTTGATTTATTAATTTGAATGTAGAATAATCTGGTAATTTTATACTCACTTTAGTTTCATCACTTTTGACCGAACGATAAATAAGGATTTTGCAGGCATGACAAACAACTACAGCAAGGCGATTATCTTCAGCATCATAGCTCACAATCTTTTGAATAAGATTTTTAAATTATTACTAATCTTGAACAATTGTTTCTTTTTTTTAAGACAAAGAAGGCAATTTTTCGCACGGTTTTCATCATGAGTTCCAGCATGGTCTTTAGATTTTGCAGACATATTTTACGATTTTTTCACAATAACGAACTTGGTCAAAATATTCAAAAACACTAAACAACTGCAGACTGCGCGATGCACTATTGGCAAAGATATCTTGCCTACTAATGGGTTGCAAAAATTATTTTCACGGAACTTGTTCTAGATATGTTTACATTAGGTAAAAGAATCCATCAATGTTTACATTCATGTGTTGTTGTGTCTTGTTGTCGTATTCACACAGGCATGTATGATGATAGGTATATTTCAAGACGTACTTCAAAGACTTTATTATATTTTAGGAATTTATTATATTTTTTATAAAGTTTCATTTCGAAAAGTTGAAATTTTAATGTCTCAAGATTCTTTTTTAATTTTATAATGTTTTTCATCAATAAAATGCAGAAAAAAATCAATTTATTAAATTTTTTGAAAAATTATATTTTTCACCCTTGAAAAACATTTTTCTAAAAAGCGGTTAGGGGATTTGGCTCAAAAATTCTTTCCACACTATTTTTGAGCCCCTAAATCAAATCCAAAAAAAAAATTGGGTATGCTATGATCTTGCATTTGAAGTTGGTTCAGGCACACCGTGCTTTCTAAGCCGTGCGATGATTCTTTTGGGTACAAGAATCAAGTATTTTGATGATGAAGAACCAAGGATAACTAGATCAATACAAAATACGACAGGTGTCTTTCAAGGAGACTCCTTCAGTGCATTATGGTTCACAAGCAGTTTTCCAATGCTATCCATATAAAGTTCGGAATAGGTTAATGTGGAACAGTGCATATAATCAGAGGAGAATTAGGGACTTCAGGACTAGAAAACGAGAACGAGAATGACATCGAGGCAATGGATGAAAACAAGTCATACAAATCTCTGGTTATTCTTGAATTTAAGGGTATTCAGCATACGTTAGTTGAGAAAAACCTGATGAATGCCTTCACTACAATACTGAAATTGGTTCTGTGGAGTTCTCCCAACTCGGCAAACAAACGATGGGTTGAAGGTCTAGTCAGGAGAGAAATGCTGCGGGGATACCCGCAGGGGGGTATTCTGTAACCCTTTCTGTAGTACATTGTAGTCGACGGCTTCTTCGCAGGCTAAATGAGTTAAGTTGTTATATCCAGGGATACGCGAATGACTTCGTAATCCTAATCGTGGCAGCTCATCTGGAAACGTTATGGGTCTTACAAGGTAAGCGCTACAAATCGTTGAGCTCTGATGCGATCGCTCAGGGCTCTCAGTAAATCCGGAAAATACCGGCCTGGTTATTTTTACGATAAAGTACAAAGTGTCAAAATTTAATGCTTCTGCAGTCCATGATGAGGGGCTGATGACCTCACACTCAGTTGAATATCTGCAAATAATCCTGGATAGCACATTGAACTGGGCGAAGCATGTGGTTATCCAATGCATAAAATTCGTCACGACATTAAGGATATGCAGAACAGCCTTTGGTTTGAAATAGGATCTAGGGCCTAAAATACTTACGTAGCTGTACTTTGCTGTGATTAAACCAAGGTTACTATACGCGGCCGTGGTCTGATGGCTAAGGACGAATTTTAAAATGATGCAGGATAGACTGCGACGATTACCAACGTTCATAGGCGCGAAATCAATACTGGGACTAGCATCGAAATGGCCATAAAATTCTGGATACGGACGAAGTACAGAGAGTACTGGGAAAAAATCAGGGTTGCCGACATCCGGAAGCTATCCTGAGCTATACGAACAGGACGGACAGAGTCAGGGAGATCCGGAAGTTACCCAATAAATACCTAGGGGCAGTGGTTCAGATGCTCAGAGGGAACAACCGCTTGAACTATCACAAGAATAAAATGTTGATAAACCCCACTGCTAAGTGCAGAAAATGCGGCAGGGATGACAAAACATCCCTGCATGTCTTATGCGAGTGATCGGCATTAGCTAGGCTCACGCAACAGATACTTGGGACCCATTTAATGGAACCCAAAGAAATTACAACGCAATCAGTGGTTGACGTTCTGGGCTTCGCCAAGAGGTATCGAATCGACTATTAAGATCAAACGTTTAAGGCTGTGGCACAATGGGCTTTATAGCCTGAGCGCCATTATATTAACGTTTTAAAAAATCACTAGTTGTAATACTTGTACTATTAGTGGCAGAAAAAAACGAGAATAAACGTCTCTGAAGCTACCCAGATAACAATATGCAATCATGTCGCATGCACAATGCGCGCATCTCGTGAGGGTTTATCGTCACTAAGTGTCTGCATTATGCGACGCATTTATGGCCGCATATGCGACGCATATCGTACGCACGAGATGAGCGCACGCGTATGTAGATATCGTGCGATTTACGGTTTATGTTTGGAAGTGCATAAGTTAACTTCGGTAAATAATTAAAAACTAACTCTAAGTATTGAGAAACATTATTTCATTTATTTTATCAATTTGACAATATTTCGCAATTGCTTTTGAGAGTCTTAATTTTTTGAAATACAACAGAAAATAACGAAGTTATAGGAACACATAATATACATATAAAAACTACCTAAAGTACGTAAATTAAGAAACGTATATCATTAAAAATATTATTTATACGTACAAAACATACCTTTTAAATCAGAAATAAGTTCCTGAATCTATGAAAATAGAACTTATAAGTAAAAAACTTACTAACACAAAACGAAGTTTTCAAACTTTTGAAGAATTCGGGCCAGAAAGTTCCGGTTGGCGGCGCTGACATAGCGAGTCCATCAGAGTTCAAATCGTTAAATTTTGACATGCACTTGCTTCAACTTTACCAAACAGGCTTAGCTGTTCATTACATATTTACGTTATTTGCTAAGTTTCGGGGATACCCTCAATGGCCTTAACGGTAAATCGGGATTCTCCAAACTGTTCTTCTTCTCCTTCTTGCTTGTGGCTTCTTATAGTGCCGAACCGTAGACTGCACAACTCCGCTGAACTTGCAAGCGCCTCTCTCTTGCCCCCGTGGACCACCTTATCCGGTATATCGGGATAAGGTAAAGCGGGACTCCAGTGAATATTAAAGTACTCAGTAATACTAAGTAATATATTAATAATACTTAATATTAAGCACTAGTTCAGAATAAAGGCCAACGATAGATGCGGATATTATACGACAAGTGTACCAGGACACAAGACTGCGAGAAGCCCCGTACTTATTAGTTTGTATTCCAAGTTTTTTTAACTAGTTGTGACAATAATTTTGAACAAAAAGAGAGAGGAGGTGGTTACGAGGGGCCCTAAAATTTCTCTCGCCGCTTTGTGTTCATTAATATATACCTTTTCAGAACCTAGAACACTTACAACTATACTCTTCACAAATTACAAATGTGTCAAATTTTTGTAAATTCCTAACCTAAAAAGTTGTTTTACCAAATATTTATTTAAAATTTTGAATATGAAAACTATATATGTCCAAAAAGATTACTTTAAATCAACAAAAAACAATATTTATAAAAAGCCTGTTGTGTTTTACGAATAAACTTGGTTTTTTCGCAATGCATGAAGTCAATAATAAGGTATAAACTATAATAATTCACTTTTTTGCACTTAAAAGCATATGATGACAGATTTTCCTAACCTACTGAACACTAATGAAAATAAATCACAATTCACAAACAATCGATATTGACCGCAAACACGGAATACGTGGCGCGAAATTAAAATTTGCAATTCCAATTTTATATCTTTAATTTAATATGCATATCTTACATTGTAATATCAAATAATATATTCATAAAAGTTTTATATGGTGATTAAAATTAAATATTCTTATAAAATTAGGGTTCAATTTTTTAAATTAAAGTTTGAATTTTTAATTTAATTTAAATTTTAAATTAATTAATAAAGCTTATTTACTTTTGAAGCTTATTAATGGCTTAAATCATTAGAGAGTGTAAGAAATAAATCAATTTTAAAAATAATTTACCTAGCCCTCATACATTTTAGAAAACTTTTTTCTCACAAAAATATATGTTGATACTTGAATTAAAAAAATAAGAAAAGGACAATTTTTATAAAAAATTACAAACATTTTTTTAAACTTATAAACTAAATATTGATGGAATGGTTTTGTCTTTAGGGTCCAAAAGAATTAAATTCAATTTCTTAATAATTGAACAAAACATTGCGGCATACAATGGTGGCCCTCTTAATAATGCGACAATTTTTGCTGAAAGAAGACTGTTTGGAATATAAAAAAAAATGTATTAAAAAAACATTTGAGAATAAGCATAAAGGCATTACCAAAAGTAGTTGCTAGTTGCTACCTCAAAAATTAGATACGTCGGTAAATTTCATATGAAAATGTGTAGTTTAAATTATTTCATCAAATCTAAGTCAAACGTCATAAATTATTTTGAACATTTGTCATTATTTTTACAGAAAATTAAAAAATAGAGACAAATCATAAATGCGATAACTCTCCAAATAAAAGTTTCGAGATAAATAGCTGAGATGCTTATTTTTGTATGTGTAACAAGTTGCGTATACCATTAAGCCATTTCCCTTTCGGGGTAGGCGTGACACTACCCGATTCGGGTAGTGTTTCTAGGTTGATAACTTGTAGTAAATAACTACAAGTGTGGGCTCACCACACCCACGATGTGCCAACAGCACTCAGTTTTCTCGAATGGTCACCCATCCAAGTGCTAACCGCGCCCAACGCTGCTTAACTTCAGTGATCTGACGAGAACTGGTTTTTTCAGCGTGGTATGGTATGGTAATTAGAAAAAATCGCGAGATGAATGCTGGATAGATTCTTGTGAATACAGCATGCAGTTCCCCATTGCAAATTGCAATATATAAAGTATAATTGTTTTTTTTGCAGAAAAACATTTATAATTGAAACAAGATAATAAGATTATGCGATTTGCCATACTTTTCGTCAATTTGAAATTAGTAAAGTTAATTAAAGCACTGAATGTAAGTACAGCCACTGTGAAAGCACAGTGCTTTCACCAAATGAAGCGCATTCCGTGAAGATCATGGTGCACGCATCGTATCCACATTTGGTGAGCACATTGGATGCGGCGAAAATGCGCCCGCACGTACTGTTATCAGCGAGGGGTTAATAACTCATGCAATCTGGTGTACACTCTCCATGCAATCTTGTGCAATCTTGTGCAATCTTGTGCAATCTTGTACAATCTTCTGCAATCCCTGGCAATCCAATGCAATCCTTTGCAATCCAATGCAATCCCTTGCAATCCCTTGCAATCCAATGCAATCTTCTGCAATCCCTGGCGATCTTGTGCAATCTCTAATGCAATATTGCAATCTCGTGCAATCTCAGTGAATCTCAAGCACCATTTATGAAATTGTTTTTACTTGTCCTTTTAATAATTTATATTATTTTTTTAAATAGTATCACAAATTTCATCGAACTTGTTATCTAATGAATCACAATTGAGATAAATGATTCTAAAATAGAATAAAATCTCGAATATGACGTTCCATGATCCATACATTTCTCGTAAGAATTTATCTAAAATCGTTAATTCGTTCAAAAGAAGAGGGGGTTATAATTCTCCCTAGTTATTACTGCTTTGAAAAATGTATTACTTCTGCCTCCTTTTAAAAAATGAAATTTAATTAGATTTCTAAGAATTATATTGCTAACCATCATCAGATCAATTATAGAATGAAAGAATAAGAAAATAGAATTATAAAGACTATGATGAAGAAGACTTAGTTCGTATATTTGATATAATAATGATTTAAATAATTTTTTAAACATTCGTAATCATTTTAGTACAAGCATTTTAATTACATACATAAAGATAGTACAAAATAAATACGCTTTTTTGCAATAGATAATTTATTATCTATTCATAATTTTTACGCCAATAACAAATCATTAATCTCCTTAATTACATTGACAGAATAAAACATCTTATTATCTCTAATCAGTGGTCGTGGTAGAGTACATAGATAATTTTTTATATTATATTGAGGATCTTGAACAATAGTTTCTAATTCGCAATCTAGTAAAAAAACCATGGATAACAGATGCATGCTATGCCTTTTGCATTTTTTTGGGGTGGTTTGATAGGTGCACTTTGAGCCGAGTATTGCGTCTGAATGCCTTTACCTGATAAGTAACAAAATCCAAGAACCCTACCAACGATAAATGTAGCTGTTCGGGATTCTATTTTGGATTTAAAAGCACACCACTGAGTAATGTTAATATCTTCGCATACAGTAACTTTATTTAACTCTTCTTTTTGAAGGGGTGAAATAAAATTTTCTTTATCCTGCACTCTTTGTATACGATCGCTACTTAATTTTACAGTTTTGTTCGAATAAAGCCAACACAAGGTACTTTTTCTAATTATGGAAGTTTGTCCTTTTTCATTAGTGTATTTAACAAATGGTCCATCCACTGGTATTTCTACTGAACTTGCTATATTTGTATCGATTTCGGTAATATTTGAACTCGTATTTAAATCAAACAATAAATCTTCTTCAGCTCCCCGGTCATCAAAAAACTCAGATAATTCGAAAGGAATCAATTCATCTGATCCCTGTAAGGCGATTTCTTGCTCTTCTTGATCCATTTGGTCTTCGTTAATTTCAGTAGTTTCCAACTCATCTTCTATTAATGTTGGATTACCTTTAAGAGCTGAGGAAATCGGAAAATCGGGACAAGGTCCCATCTCCAGTTGATTAGCGAGATCTTTTGCTTCATGCCAAGCGAAAGAAATGCAGTCAAACATTTCGTCTTCACTTCGCAGACCTTGTAAATGAAGTAATTTACTCTCTTTTTGTCCGATTTTCCACTTTTTCTCCGACCTAGGAAACTTGTAATTATTACCAAGAGCTTGCACAATTTGAGTCTGGAATTCTATCTTTTGTATTCGGTTATTAAATTCCAGCATGCTGAAATTTATGACCGTGGAATACGTCGACGTTAGAGATCTTGCAGCACGAAAAAAAGTCTCACATGCCTGACTGCTAAAGAGATTCGGCAAGAACAATTCCGGTGAATTCAGACTTCTAAATTTATTTATTACAGCAACAATTGCATGAGCATTCAATTCAATGCAAGTATATCCGTTGCTGGTAATAAAGTGTTTGGATAAAACGTGCTTGTTCTTAGTGAGCCATTGACGCCAAATTCGCAAAAAGAATAGACTTTTCCAGATGATAAAAACCCGTTCAATTGGAGCTATATCTTTGTCTAAAAATGAATCAAGTATGTCACGAATTAATTGAAGATAAGCAATTGTACCTTCAGTTAGAGAAATCTGGCGTAAAGCATAAAGAACTCGAGGGTGACATATTTTTTGCACAGAACTAAAGTTCATTTTATCAGTAGCATCCAGGTCGCTGATGCTGAGCCCGTGATCCAACTTCTCGTGTTCTTCAATCAATATTTGAAGATGAGTTGGTGAAGCCACAGCATTTCCAAAAAGTAAAACCGTAGAAGGTTTTAAAAATACGGTTTTTAGTTTTGTTGAAATATGAATTGTGTCTTGTACATACAGTACGTCTTGATAAAAGGATTCAATAAACCAACCTTGCCATTTTGCAGGTAGAGAAAGGTTTAGGGAAAATGCTTTGGCCTTCATCGATTTTAACAATCGAGTGTCCCCATCTGAAGAAAATCCAGCTAAATTTATTCCTCGTAAAGCTGCTTCTTTTTTCATCCAGTTCCACCTTTTCAGAACATCTTCAGCTGTAAAGCGGTTGTTGGTGCCAAAAAACGCTAAGCAAAATGCAGCAACTCCAGCTTGAAGCGGCTGTGCCATTATAACATATCCGTAATTCGTCATAGAATTATCTTGAAAATAATTTTTTATAACTTTATCCGAAGTTGCTCCAAAGGATCCGCAGATAGGAACGCCGTGTACATCTAGTGGTAACATGAAACCAACTATCTGATTAAATCGAGGGTCGTATTGAATTCGTCCTGTTATTCTTGTCGCATCTTCGCTTATCCAAACGGACTTTGGCAAATCTCTTTCTTTCAAATATTGTTCCAGTGCGTCGAATCTAAATTCCCCTTCTCTAATTGGATCGTTGAATTTTTTAATTGATTTTCCAACTGTAGAAACCGATGGCAGAGATCCTGGGAGATTAGCTTGGATTACTTCGTACAGACGTCTCCCACCTAAAAGAAAAATATACGACGCAAAGAGTTTTATATCATTGCCATAACGGTGGCCTCGCGAATCTTTTTCTGCGTTAAAATGAGCGGTATCCATCAAAGACGAAAGAAAATGGCTATAATTAACATTCTTGTTTGAATTTTTTCCATCTGCAGATAAGTCTTGCTGATCCATAAGAGAAGTTATCGTATTTTTCATTTCCTCGCTTCTTTCAATTAAAATCTGAACTTTGTTTAAAATTGAAAAATAATTAGTAAGTAAAACCTGTCCTTTCGTATTTTTGCTTAAGGATCGTCGGTTTCTTTCTGATCGAGAATATTTTTCTAAACTCCACTTTTGAATTTGAGGGGGATCTTGCTTACAACCTGGAAGAAAACGTACCCCAGACGGTTCTTCATGTCCTAAAAATTCGGAGAATTCCTAGAGTCAGAGTTTTTGGAGTCCTCGACTTTTTCCGGTGACACCTTATGTTTCTTCGACGGAGTAGCAATGGATGGATCATTTGCATCTAAAACTCTCTCCATATCCGATCTTTTGTTCAGAACTAAATTGTTAATACCAAAATTCGACATTTTACTTTGATTTTTGTCAATTTTGTTCTTTACTGCTAAGTGTTGATCTCTAAGATGTTTCGTATAGTTTGATATATACCAACGACCTTTAACTTTACTGATTTTTATCACAGATGAGCAAAATACGCATTTTGATTCACTTGAAAGATCTTTACCCGGCTCTCTCAGTGTTACTGGTGCCTTCAATTCGTTAACATTATTTACAACCGATGCCTTAAATATGTTTTTGTATTCGTCTTTTGCTGAGAGCCTATTTATATAGTCTTTTAGCAGTTTCAAGACATGTTTCTCTTCTTCTCCAAAATCGCTTTCAACTTGATCTTTGGTCAACTTTTTTCGCTCGATGGTTTTATTCGTAAGTAATTTTACGTTCTTCAAATTTCGGCAGTAATCTCGCAGTTCTTTTAATAATATCCTATGACCTGGTAAAATCTTAAAGTTTTTTGGGAATTTCCCGTAAATCCCATAGTAGTTTGTCAATGGTTTTTCAGGATCAATAAGATTCTCCATCTCGGTTTGAGCAAAAGATTCCATCATTTCAATGTGCTCAGTGTCAAGACCTTCCAGGGATGGGACATTATCAAACCCAGTCATCATTAGTAAATTTTTTAAGTACAATGGAATTGTAGCTTTAATTGCGGTTTCTGCTTCAATCCACCAAACTTCGTTGAGTTCCATAATGTTTAACTGAAATATGGGATAAATAAAATTATAAACTCAATCGAGGAATCAATATAAAAAGAAAGCAGAAATACAAAATGGAGAAGTAATAGCTCCTTTTATTTGTGACATAGGATGTTAATTTCATTGAAAAATATTAAAAAGTTCAATCGTTTCTAATCCTTGATTGTGTACCTTTTTAAATCTATTACACGAGAAAGGTACACGTACGAAAGGAAAAAAATGAATCCCCTACAGTCGTATTCAAAGAAGCTGAATATGACCGAGAATTTGGCGAAACACGAGATGAAATGCAACCTCACATAAAAGAGGAAAATAACAAGATTAAACACTTAGAAAAAGATTTGGTTAATTGAACAAAATTTTGGTTTAATTAACCCTAGAATATAGTTGTTATATGCACAACAAAATAGTTGTTTGACCGAAGACAATTTTTTTGGTAGTTAAATTTGGTTGATTATACCATATATTTTCGTCGATTCAAGCAAATATTTTGGTTGATCGAAGTAAAACTTTTGTTTAATCCAGTCAAATATTTTGCTTGGTCTAAGAGAATATTTTTTTTTTACTATTTCAAATAAGTGTTTTGCTTTTATAGGAAAAAATTTTGGTTGATTCGACCAAAACTTGTAGTTCATCTGACCATAAAGGACTTATTTATATAAAGAAATGATTTCGTAGTTCATTTAACTAGTAAATATCACGAGACGAGACAATTTCACGATAAGCCATTTGCAATATAAACTGTGCAGGATTCTTTAATTGCTTGATTCAAAAAATCGTTCTGTTGTTTTATCAAAAACTTAATCATACAATTTTAGGTGATCAGACGAACTCAAGCAATTGTTTGTATTTTTCACATGATCACTTAATCGCAATCGATTCATTTTTCCGGTCAGGTATTTTCATAAGGATCATAAGGATTCATAAGGACATGCAAACGAAAAAGGATTACATTTTTATTTTTTTTTCGCGATACTCTCTTAAATTATCCAAGGGTAGATCCAACCAAAAAAATTTGTTGAAACAATCAAATATTTTCTAAAATCAACGAAACGATTCAACGAAAAACTTTGATTGATTTAAGCAAACGAATTTGTTTTGATGAACCAAAATGTTTTTTGAAATCAAATCAACCCAATTCGGTAAACGAAACAATTTTTTGAATAAAGGGAAAAATTTTCTGGGTGAAAGAGTGCATATTCTCTGATAAATTCTTCAATATCAATTAAAAAATAAATAGGGCTGTTCCATCTAGCTAATATGCAGGTACCTCTTTCATAATCCAAATTACGATTCAACATTTTTGTCAAGTTTGATAGTTTAGCATTATTTGGTTTAAGGTTAAGTAAAGCATTGTAGGCTTTGATTCGATTATCAAAATAACTAAAAAAATTTAACAGAGATTTATTATTAAATGTATAACTTACCTAAGTTTCTTATCCTAAAACAGTTTTTGTTTTTATTGTTACTGGACACCAGTTAAATAATTCGAGTCACTCGTTAACACGCTGTGTAAATAGAATAACCGTTACATCGCACATCCATCGCAGAGCCAACGACAACAACGATGCCAGCGATACCTAGCGACGAAACCAAGCACTTGCACTGTGAGCGCGAATTACGATTTAAATCTTAAAATTTTTCCTTGCAATCCGGTGCAATCTTGTGCAATCTTGTGCAATCTTGTGCAATCTTGCGCAATCTTGTGCAATCTTGTGCAGTCTTGTGCAGTCTTGTGCAATCTTGTGCAATCCCATGCAATCTTTGGAAATATTTGGCAATCTTGCAATCTCTTGCAATCTTTTGCAATCCCATGCAATCTTGCAATCTTGCAATCTGGTGTACATCAGAAATTCGAGTAACTAACCCCTCGGTTATCAGGGTAGAGTACCGCCTTTTTATAAACTCGAATGGGAAACTATGCTATAATTCAGGGATCATTTAGGGATGTTAAGAGCCGGTAATCCGAAATTTTAGGCCCTGCATTTCTTTTTCAAAAATGATTTGCGCGCTGACTTCACATACTTCACATACACCATACCTGTTACTTCGAAACCGGTCCTTTAATTTGACCCGAGTTTTTAAAATTAAGCGCTTATTTAGGGTTCTCGATTTATGCTAGGCACAATTTTACATGAATCTAGCACTGCCATACTCAAAACTTTAAAACTGTTCCTTTGATCGATGCAGGGGTTTTCTTAGAAGTTAAGGGCTTCTTAAGGGCTTGAAGATTACAAGTTTTTTAATCTTGAAGTAGTAATTTTACTTAATTATTTGTTAACATATTCATGGTAGTTGAAAAAGAATGAGAACGTTTCTTTTTCTTGAATTCCATGAGAAAAAGTGTTTGCGGTATTTAAAACGTTTCAAAATCACGAAAAAGGCCAAATATCAAAATGCCAAAATTTCTGAATCACGAAAAAAATTTTTCCACAAAAAGAAAATGATAACATGGTTTTTTGTATTCAAGGTGAAGAAATTTCAGGTACGACATTGTACATTTAAAAAAATGGTGAATTAGGAAAAAACATTTCTTTTATTTATAATTTTTTTATTATTTTTCACTAGCAAAAACTGCATATACGAAAAATTTGCCATAATTCACCAACTTATCGGAATTTTTTTTTAATTTCAAAAAATTTCAATCTTCAAATCAAGAAAGAGAACAGAATATATTAACCGATTTCAAAGTAATTACCCTTACGAAAAAGTATGATAGAAAAATCATTATAGGCCTATGAATTTTTCTATAATGAATTTCCTATTATTTTTTCGCTATTATAGGAATAATTATAGGAAAAATTATATAAATGATTATAGAAATAATCTTAGGAAAAATTATACAGAAATAATTACAGAAATGAATGATATAAAAATATTGAAATAATTAATTCCAAATGTAGAAGTATTAATTAATTATTTATTTTCAAATACCCACACAGTATTACATGGAAAATTGACAAAACTCCTTCAAATACGTCAATCATTCATGTATTTTTGTGTAAGTTATTCAGGATACATTATTAGTTTATACTTTTTTTTTATTTTTCGCATTAATTATTTCAATATTTTAATATTATATTATTCATGTCTATACTTATTTTTCTATACTTTCTTCGATGATTATTTCTACAATTTTTCCTATAATATTTATAATAGGCGTTTATATATATATATATATATATATATATATATATACCATTAAACCATTTCCCATTCAGGGTAGGCGTGACACTACCCGATTCGGGTAGTGTTTCTAGGTTTTTCTTGTAGTTATAAATAACTACAAGTGTGGGCTCACCACACCCACGATGTGCCAACAGCACTCATGTCAGTATTCTTGAATGGTCACCCATCCAAGTACTAACCGCGTCCAACGCTGCTTAACTTCAGTGATCTGACGAGAACTGGGGTTTTCAGCGTGGTATGGCCGTTGGCCATAATAATTTTACATTTTATAATACGTTTATAATACGTTAAAATTATAAATATTATAATTTATTATTATAATATATAATTGCCTATAATAAAAAAATTCCTATAATTTTTTCTATAATTATTCCTATAAATGCGAAAAAATTATAGGAAATGCATTATAGGATATAGTCATACCACGCTGAAAAAACCAGTTGTCGTCAGATCACTGAAGTTAAGCAGCGTTGGGCGCGGTTAGCACTTGGATGGGTGACCATTCGAGAAAACTGAGTGCTGTTGGCACATCGTGGGTGTGGTGAGCCCACACTTGTAGTTATTTACTACAAGTTATCAACCTAGAAACACTACCCGAATCGGGTAGTGTCACGCCTACCCCGAAAGGGAAATGGCTTAATGGTATACATCATAGGAATGTTTAAAAGAATTGGTTAAAATTACCGTACACTGCAGCATTTTAACCCATCTCGTTGAGCTCAAAAGATGAGCAGTGGCTTGGTTTAAAAAAAAATTTATTTGGCTATATGGACCAAATAAATTTTTTTCTAAACAAAACCTCTACACTCAAAAGAATGGTCGATAAAAATGTGTTCTCGATTTCATCAAATTTCTTGACGAAAAAAAACCTGGTATCTCCTGCATTTGCTGCAAAAAAAAATTGTCCATTTGTTCTAAAAAATGGAGATCCTGCTGAAAAGGTTTACCGAAATTACATACGTAAAAACAAGAAAAAATTTTTGGTTTATTAAAAATATTATGTTTGATTGGCTGGGTACGGTTTTAACCCTTCGAGGACAAAGTGGGGTGTATGGCCACCCCAACGGAACAAAAAACGCATATTCACTGTGTACAGGTTGCAGGAAGGCTTCCCGCTTTGAGTACCTCCTCTTTCAGTATCACTTTAGCCCCTGCTACGCGGAAGTTGCCGCTGGAGGTAAGTGACCTTGAGAATCTCAATGGAGTAATTATTTAATAACAAAAGTAAAAAAAAGAAATTTTTTTTTTTGAGTACCGGGTTTCGAGAAATATTTGGATTCAATCCAAAATACCTAGAATCAATGAAAAAACTATCGAGGAAAGTTTTCCAATAGCTTATCAATTGTTTAAAAATTTATTGAATTTGTTATAAACAAATAAGTGAGTGAAAATGGATTCATGGGGATTGACAGTGATTCGTCAATTGATTCGCACTAAATATGAATCATTTATTGTCAGAACCCGATTTTTAACTAAATTCATTAAGGACAATAAATAATTTGTTGTTTTATAAACAAATTTTATAAACAATTGGCCATATCACGTATTTATGATGTAATGAATAAAGTTTTTTCTAATGAATCCGACGAAAATTATAGAAAAATATCATTCACTTATCAGATTTAGTCATTCAATAACAATTGATGATTGTTTAAACAAACTCAATTAACAAATGCACTGTTTGGATATTTTCAGAGGTAGAAACTTGACTCTTTCAACGTAATTAAGTGTAACTGACTAATTTTTAAACCTTTTGGGAGTTTACGTAACAATAAACAATTTCAATTGTTAACAACTATCATATAAAGAAATTTTTATCGCCTTAGGCATTTTTGGAGATACAATTGCGTTTCTATGATGTTATTAGCAGCTTATTTGTTAGCAATCACTCTTTGCTATCAATCGATAACAATTGATAATTGTTTAAACATAATTAAGTAACAAATGCACTGTTTGAATATTTTTAGGGGTAGAAATTGGTTTTTATAACGTAATGAAGTGTAAATGACTAATTTTCTATACTCTAGGGCGAAATAATTTAAAAAATGTTGTCAATCAACTATTTTAATTGTTAAATACAATCAAAATTGACATCTTAGGCATTTTTTGCTAAAAAATGCCCAAGATGATTAAAATTTTTCCATATAATTATTGTTAACAATTGAAATTCTTGATTGTTATGCAGACTCCTCAAAAGTTTAAAAATTAGTCATTTACATATCATCACGTTGAAAAACTCAAGTTTCTACCTCTAAAAATAGCCAAACAGTGCATTTGTTAATTGATTATGTTTAAACAATTATCAATTGTTATCAATTGATAGCAAAGAGTGATTGGTAAATAATAAGCAGCTGATAACATCATAGAAACGCAATTTTATCTCCAAAAATGCCTGAGACGATAAAAATTTGTTTATATAATTATTGTGAACAATTGAAATTGTTGATTGTTATGTAAACTCCCACAAGGTTTAAAAATTAGTCATTTACACTTGATTACGTTGAAAGAATCAAGTTTCTACCTCTGAAAATAGCCAAACAGTGCATTTGTTAATTAAATTTGTTTAAACAGTCATCAATTGTTATTGAATGACCAAATCTGATAGGTGAGTAATTTGTCTCTATAATTTTCGTCGTATTCAGTAGAAAAAACTTTATTTATTTCATCATAAATATCTGATATGGCTAATTGTTTATAAAATTTGTTTATAAAGTAACAAATTATTTATTGTCCTTCATGAATTTACTTAAAAATTGATTTCTGACTATGAATGATTCATATTTAGTGCGAATCAATTGACGAATCACTGCCAATCCCTATGAATCCATTTTAACTCACTTACTTGTTCATAACAAATTCAATGAATTTTTAAACAATCGCTAAGCTATTTGACAACTTTCCTTAATTATTGGCTACATTGATTCTAGGTATTTGGGGTTGAATCCAAGTATATCTCGAAACCCGGAAATGTGCCATTAAAAATTTAAACGCAAAAAACCGAGGGGGGTGTGCATACACCCCACGTTGCTCTATACGTCCCACGATTTCACGTTGTTCTCGAAGGGTTAAAAATACATTTCATTAACATTAAATGAATAAACGATTACAAATATTAACGAGTTCTAAAATATAAACAAAGAAAATTATTCACAAAGTTTTTTTGTATCTTTGTTAAGCAATCAACAACTAGGTAATATCAATATTATTACCTAATTTTTCCAATTTTTTAAATTATTTGTGTTCATTTTGCAATTAGTAATTATTTTATTTGCAGATGCAGGATTTGACAGAACCTGCTTTCTTGCGTAATTTCAGGTGCCGTATTCGAGCGTATTCTACTTTGTTACCAAACACGTTTTGCCACAATGGTAGATCCGCCTTTTTTATAATAAATATTAGAAAATTATCTTTCATCATATTAACAATTTTTAAAAACGATTTTCGTAAACGAATGTATCTTTTTTTCTACGATTCCAACGATATAAATAATTAATTTTTGATTCTTTGTAGAAATTTTGTAAGAAAATTTGTAGAAATTAAGAAAAAATGGTAGAAATTCTTTGTAGATCCTGATTTCGTAAATATCAAGGTACACTGGAACTTGGATTGAAGCAGTCCGGATTTACGCCGTTCCGAAAATTGTTGCCGCGGCGGTTTCGTGGTGAGAGAGGAGCCCACGGGGTCGAGAGAGGCTTGCTCAACCATGCGTGACCACCAGCAGTGTAGCGACAACGGAGCAGTGCGCGGGTACTCACGAGCGTATAATGCGTAAAAATATGTATTTCAATTGGAAATGGTTTACACGGCCCTGGCTGTTTGAGTGTGAACGGTCTGTATTGAGTGTCAAGGCCAAAGAAAGCAATGCCTAAAACCGTTCTTCATTCCAAGTTCCAGTGTACTGTTGTCCGAGGTCGAAGACTTTCTTTCTACATGCACTATTTTTGCAGGTAAACTTTATTCTTATAATTCAGAAGCTTTAACTGAGATTCATTTGATGACTTCTACTAAAAAAATAACTCAAACTGCGAGTTTTTTTATCTAAATGAAATTTGTTTATAACAATAAATAGCATTATTAATTTCAGTGTTCACTCTTTGAATATTGTTTAAAATTGAATGAAAGACAAGATCCGCATCTGTCATGCTTGAAATTAAAAAATTATTTGTTTGATACTATTTGATTAATTAAAAAAATGACCTTTTATTAAAATCAACTGCCGGCCAAAATTTATACGATTTCTAGTCTTTATATTCTAATTTTTAATTATTAAAAGTCAGTTATTTAGGTATTTTGATCATGAGGCCACCATGGAAATTTATGGCACATTATTACCAATACTTGTACAAATATGGTTTACCTCATCACAGCATAATTTAAGTTATACTCGAGTATAAAAAACAATAGTCATTGAGTTTTATAGCATAACAAACAATGTTTCTTTATAAAAGTCGTATAATTCTTTCCATTCTGTTATTGTACAGTTTCTTCTTAAAATGAGCAAGCAATTTTATCTGAGTCTATTAATAGCTTGCGCGGTTTTCTGGCAGGGAATTTTAGCTTCATCTGATAGGAAAAGGAAAAATGAAGAAGATGGTAAGTGAAATAACATTCTTTCTGTTGGGAAAAAATATCAATTTTCATTTGCAGTACTGAACCCTACGTCAAAATATGAAACTTTTTTCTGCGTCATACTAATGAACAATGTATATATGGGTCATTTTCATATAATTCAAGATTTCATGTCTGTAACATGTCATAAATTGTGAGCCCTAAATAGATTTTCTAACCCTTTGCATAAACTTATTCCAATGTTATCTACTATATTCTATTTAAAAATTTTTAGTTAAATGAATTTTTCAGTAGAAAATATTTACTTTCATATGGTACCATTTCGTTCAAAATGGCGTGTCTATAGTATCGTCGTAAAATGATACTAATAAATTAAGTGAAATAACATCTGATCATTTCAAAGATATCTTTTCTTAGTTGACCCAAGTTATCATAACTGTAAATAACATTTTTTACATTCTCATCTCAATGAAAAGGTATTAGCTTCATGTGAAAAATGAGTTTCGTGGATTCCATCAAATGTCAACATTTTGAGGCCTCCTGAGTCAGAAAAAATAGTTTTTACGTCGGTGTCTGTCAGTCTGTCGTTGTCGTCGTTGTGGACGTTGTCTGTATATCGGATAACTTTTGAAGGACTACTCGGATTGGATTGTGTTTTGGCACACTTCCTAAGGGTGTAAAAAGAAAGGACGAGTTCGTTAGCCACCATTTTTGGATGCAAATTCAAAAAGTTAGAGAATTTTGAAAATTTTTGAGACTATTTTTTTCAAGATTTAAAAATTCTATGTTTCTATGTTTCAAACAAAACAACGCACGATATGAAAAAGTCAAGAAAAGAAAATCGTTGCTTTTTGGAAGTACGAAAAACTTAGTATAACAACTTTTTGAATAATTTATAGAATTCCTGAAAGTAAAAACAAGAATCCAACGACCAAGTTTGGACAACCACCACAAAATGCTCCTATTGTAATTTGAAAAAAAAATTCCTTTTTCCTTGGAAAAAAAATAAAAAAGAGGAAAATGAGAAAGCAACCAACCAATTCCCCTTCCTTTTTTTTATGTCTTTCGTCTTTTTTATTTTCAATTTGGTTCGTCACTGTTCCTACCTGCTCTAATTTTTATTACCTTGATAAGGGTGCTATATAAGCGCTGAAACGTTGGTAAATATTATGAATGTTTTTGTGTTGTGATTTGATAATAATGAAAATAAAAAAGACGGAAGAAATAAAAAAAAAGAGAAGGAAGGGGAATTGGTTGGTTGCCTTCTCATTTTTCCTTGCCTCTTTTTTATTTTTTGTCCAAGGAAAAGGAATATTTTTTTTCATATTACAATAGGAGCATTTTGTGGTGGTTGTCCAAATTTGGTCGTTGGATTCTTGTTTCTACTTTCAGGAATTCTATACATTAGCTTGAGTATTGGACGTTAAATAGGATTTTGAATTTGATTTTAATCTGATTTGAAATTCTTAAATTGAACTTTCTGAATTTTCTTGAAAAATTCCAATTTTATCCGAAAAAAATAATGAAAAATCAAAAATTCTATTTTACGGTCAAACTATGCAAGATACGAAAAAAATAAATCGGCAGAAGTTGCTCACCCAAAAAAAGCTACAAATTTGTCAGAAATATTCTTTTGATAGCACGCGTAGTTTTTGTTTTAATCTTAAAAAATAACATTAAAAATAATTTTTGGTTTGGAAAAACAACACAAGGTACGAAAAAAATGGATAAACAACAGTTGTTCACTCAGAAAAGATCTACAAATTTGTTATTACTTATTTTTTAATAGGATGCACATTCCTTGTTTAAATCGTAAAAAATAACCTTAAAACTTAACAAATTAAGTTTTTGGAAAAACGACAAAAAGTGCAATATAACGTGAATTAACATAATTGTTTTTATTAGGATGCGCACTTTTTTAAATTATGAAAACATAATTTACTGAAATGATACATTGTTCAGGGTAGCTCAGAATTATAATTAGTGCAAAATAAGGACCAAATATAAATGTGACAATGAAAAATAAAATTGGCACATTATTTTATAATATCTGAATAAGCAGTACCAGACCGAGGTACATAAATAAGTATAATATTCATTTGATATAATAGAGTTTTACTTAATAAAGAAAAGTTCGCACTTTGGACAAAATCTACTGCGAAGCATGAAATGCGTGATGAGAATGTGTTCGTTAAAGTCGAAGGAGCTTTAACAAAAGAGAATTCACAATCACTAAGTTACAGTTGTCGATGGTTCAACTTTAATTTTGAAAGGTCTGTGCACAAATGTGGAGGAAGTAGAACGACCGAGTGCGCAGGGCGAGGTAAATACATAATTATCGAGCGCGAAGCGCGAGATCCAACAGACGCGCGCCCTAAGCGCGCTCAATCTTGCAATCTATCCTTGTGTCACCCAATTTCTGGATCACGCAATGCACACATAGTGCACAAAGATTAAATGTCTTAGTCGTGGGCTGATGAGGGATACCCGGTCCTTGCCCATTAAACATGGAATCTTCCAAGGTGATTATTCAGCGCACTATGGTTTTGTTTAGGATTGAACCCGCTAAGTTGGGCACTCAAAAACACGTCCTATGGGTTTATGCAATTTCAGAGTCGAAACTGAACAGCCTTTTTAACATCTTGTTGCTGTTTTCGAATTACATCAGGATGTCTCTGGGCTTGGAGAAATGCAGAAAGCTGCATTTGTACCTTGGCATATTGCCGGCAAGGGGTTAGCTCCACTTTGCGATTATAAAAAGGTGCTTGAGACTGTTTTTTCAGATCTCCTTAATCTGGTTCTAGCGTCCCGCCTCAGTGCGAACAACATCACAAAGGGAATTACGACCTATGCTATTCCTCTCCTGAAATACTTCTTTAGTTTGCTCTCCTGGACCATGACTGAACTCGAGAGGATCAACAGAAACATCCGCTTGAAAAAAGTCTGAGCACCGAATGCACCACAATTGCGTGAATATTTCCAAAACAGGACAAATATCTCGCTCAATGACTACATCTGTAGATTTGACCTGTATATTGCCTTAAAACTTGCAGCTGCTGATTTCCAGAACATTTGCCATCTCAACGCCAAACAGTTAGCTGCTCAATGGCGGGGTAAACAGCTGCACAGACAACACCCCCAAACTTTAGGTCTTCCTTGTGTGGATAGTGAGGCTTCGAACGTCTGGTTAAGATGGGGAGAACTCTTGCCGGAGATGGAAGCATTCGTCATTGTCATCCAGGACAAGGTAATCAAGACGAGAAATTATCAAAAACATATTCATGGTATGGTGGCAGTAATCAACAGAAGCCGCCTTGGTGAAGAGCCTAATGAGAACATCGAACACATCATTGATGGCTGTACGATGCTTGCCTCGCAAGAATACATGCGCAGACATAATGATGTTGCTGGGATCATTCACCAACAAATTGCCCTGAATACTGGCGTACTAGAGAAATTTGAGCCTTACTACAAATATAACACAGTTGAAATAGTAGAGAACAAACACCCTATTCTTTACCTGGACAGGGCTATTCTGACTGATCACCTAGTCAGACACAATCGTCCAGATGTCCTCTGGTTAGATCAACGTGCTCAACATGTGAGGATAATAGACATAAGCGTTCCCCTAAACAATAATATTAGGCTCCGATTCACTGAGAAGATCGATAAATATTCGGAGCTGAAGCAGGAGATCCCGACCCTGTGGAGGGTGAAGAGGGTCACTATAAACCCGGTCATGATCTCCACTGGGAACGTTCATGCGAGATGCGTGCAAATCTTGGAAGATTTGAAAGCTTGAAATTCGCTACATCCCATTAAGAAGGCAATATTACTGAGCATATGCCGCATCATCAAATTCGTCAGTGTTTTCAAAAGTTATAATTTTGCTTTTAATTTGTATTTACGTATCGGACGTCGTTGGGCGTAAAATTGCAATATGAGATTTGTGTATAGTTTTTTCGATGGATAAAACCAGAACCGTTCGTTAAGAAAGGGTGGTTAACGAACTCGTTATTTCTATTAGGACCTAAAAAAGTGTGTCAAAGCCCGATTTGATCCCTTTATTTTTTCGAGAGTTGTCATGTTTACGGACGGACAGACAGTCAGACAGACAGACAACCAGACAGACAGATGTCATCGTTAACTCATTATTTTCGGCTAACTTGTACCATTCTTCCAGAATCATCATTATCACCTACTCGCAGTCGTCGTGGACGAATAATTAGTCAACCGGAGAGTCCAAAAAAGCTTGCTCTAAATTCATATCCAAATCTAAATCGACCGCCACATCAACATCCAAATCTACCACAAAATATACATAAATTGGAAATTGCAGTCCCCACCAGAGTGATTGTTACAGTTGATGGATCTAAAGTGCGCCTTGGTTACGCAATCAATCCTTTTATCGTCGTTACGTTTGCTGAGCTTCTTCAAGGGTATAAAAGCGTTCGTGTTTATTCTTATGACCAATATACAGGAAAAGACATTCCTCACAACGTCAAAAATATAAGGATTCACGGAAAATATACAAAAAATAATAAGCTGTACGATGTTGCCGTAATTGAGGTTAAAGAGGCTATTGCGTTCGAACAACCTGCAGCTGGTGTGTTGGAGGCTAATGTTTTTTTTTCATCTGTGGCCATTGAATTTGCTTGTACAATGGCTAAAGAGCTACTTGAGATGAGGCTAGGACCAGAAGTCCCTCCTCGCCCTCACTAAATGTTGTTTTGCAAATATTGCAGACTTTAATGTGTACAATTTCATGTCTATTTCATCACCTGATGAGTTTTTTGGTGTGGAGTTGATGCGTCAAATAAAGATACACATATTTACAAGTTTGGAAATTTTAGGCCCCCTCTACCTATTTTAAGAATTCGCAAGGATTTGGGTGATCACCCCTTCTTACGTAAGATTTTCTATTTTTACTCAATATCACAGAGAAAACTGGGGTAAGAAACGTTACAGGTGATGGACGAAATGGGGTAACAGCCACCAGGATAGCTGCGTCTGATATTTCATAGGATTTAAAAAGATTTAACGGAATATCAAAGGATTTCCGAACGTTATAGAGGATGTCAAGGGATTTCGAGGAATGTTAATGGCTTTTGAAAAATTTAAATGGATTTAAAAATGTTTTACACTTTTTCCAGAGATTCGGAAAGATTCCCAGGGATTTTAATGATTTAAATTAATATTAAAGGTATTTCAAAGATTTCAAGGGATCTCGTGATATTTCGAAATATTTAATGGAATTCAAAGAATTTTAAGAGATTCGGAAAGATTCCTACGGATTATGAATTATGATTATGATTGTAAGGGATCTTCATGGGATTGTTAAGATTTCAAGCCATTTTAAGGAAGTAAAAAGAGTTTATGGAATCTTAAAGAATTTTAGGTGATTTCCACAGTTCTTGAAGGATTTGCAGGGAGCTTTAATGTAACAGGATTTTAAAGTATTCAAAATGATTTTAAGAGGTACCAAAGTATTTTTATGAATTTTGAAAGATGCCAGGAGATTTTTATTTTATATCGAAAATCTGATGGGATTTGACGAAATTTTATAAGATTTCAAAAGATTTGCAAAAATTTTAAGAGATATGAAATTCTTTTAAGGGATTTCAAGATATTTGAAAAGATTTCCAAGGATTTAGGAAATTTCAATTAATTTCAAGAGATTTCAAGGGATTTCCAGGAGTTCAATCGTTTAAAAAAGATTTCAAGAGATTTGAAGAATAGTTAAATCCTCGACTCTATTTATTGGACGTATATCATATGAAACATTACATAATAAAAAATAAATAAAACAAATAATAATCTGAAAGAGAATGTGAAAGGGAGTGTGCAAAAGAATGTATTTAGAAAGAAGAAGAAAGGAATGGTGAAGCCGTAATGGGATGGGGAATGTAAAAAGATGAAAAGGAAGGTGAAGAGGAAGTACAAGAAGTGGAAAGAGGGTAATGCGAAAAAGGAGGAGTACGTAGAAATGAAGAAGGGGTTAAGATTGATGGGTAAGAAAAAAGAACAGGAAAAGGAGAAAAATCCGGAAATGGAGTTAGGAAATGTTAAGACAGAGGGGGACATCTGGAAGATGATAAATAGGTTTAGGAAGCGTAGAGTCGGGGTAAGCGAGAAGATAGGGAGTGAGGAGTGGAGGGAGTTTTTTAAAGAATCATTTCAGGGCTCAGATTTAAGGCAAAGGGATATGGGAGTAGAAGAACGGGGGAGGCTAAGATGAAGGAGTTGAATGACGAGGAGATAGAGAAACAGATAAGGAAGTTAAGAAGCTCAAAAGCAGCAGAGCTGGACGGGGTAGAGAACGAAGCATGGCTGTTTAGTACACAAGAGGTTAGAGAGAGGCTGAAGGAGGTAGTGAAGAAATTATGGAGGGGGGAAGGAA
>CAKNYM010034034.1:0-18411 GCA_932195095.1 Andricus curvator
CTAAGTTAATCTTTGTTTTAATGCATAATCGAATTTTCATGTAAGACTTTTTATCCTTTGCACAGGCCTATATCAGCGCTTCATTGTTAAGACTCTGTCTTAACAATGCTCAAAAAATGTATTTCTCATTGAAACAGTATTAAAAATTTATCCTCTATTATTTATTTCCTTTCTTATTAAATTACCAACGCAATTTTCAATTATTTAAAATAATTTTTAGAGCCTGACCACATCATTTATTAATAACAATTCCTGAATCATTTTTTTCAACATTGCGTGAACATTTTCAACAAATATTGTCTGAGTATTGTTTCCGAAATTTTCAGGAAACTTGCCAGGCAATCTTCCCTCAATATACATTGGCAACATTCCTTGACAAGCGGACATTTTGATGGCTCCACGAACCTTGCCCTAACCTCTCAGTGCAATATTACGAGCCTTGAACTGCAAGTTTCAGGAAATATTCAACGAATTTTTTGTGCTATCTGGGTACGGTTTACTCACGAAGTAGTATAAGGAGATCCAACTCTATGGACCATTTCGGAAAATTGTACCCCCATTTTTCCGTGCCCACATCCTATAGCACTTCAGATAACGTATTCTAGCGCCTCTTGCGGAAGACCGTTATAAGATAGGTTTTGCCGTTGGTTTTCAACAGTTTCAAATTTTCTCATGAGAGGCGCTACAATACTTAATCTGATATGCTGTGGGTATGCTATAGGAAGTGGGCACGGAAAAATGGGGGGTATCCTTATATTAGAGTTGGATCTCCTTATACTACTTCGTGGGTTTACTCCATATTGATAAACTGTCAATTCTCCATCGACCATCAGAGGAGAATCGTAGAAATGGAGCAAAATTCTAATTTTACAATTTAATCTCTTTTTTTTTTAATTTCCTGGAGAGGAGAAACTCTTAAATTATAATTATAATTCTTTTTTTTTTTAATCATCTACACAAGAAAATGTTCTTAGCATTTTTAACATATATGTACTCCATTTTGAAAAACAAAAGTCTGACTTCGTAATGTGGTAAGATATTTTAGATTATTAAATTATCTTGAAATAATTTATATAATTTTAAAAACTTAGGCATTTAAAAACCGACTGTAATGTATTATAGAGTAGAGGAAATGTGATCCTGATGAGGCTCCATGTCATGGAGCGAAAGCTAGATAGCTAAAATAAAATTACGATCAGTACATCAACAATTTTTACACCATCTATAATAATCATATTATTATTATTGAACAAATTTTACTTCTGGACACAAATAATTAAAATATTAAAATCTATTAATGACAAAAAGGTTTTATTGACTCATAGTATTTGGCGAATTTTAATGATCTCACAAGATTCTATTGTGAAATTTTTATGACTGCTCACAAACACACAGATATATATATATTTCTACTATATTTTTGTATCAAATGCTAGTAAGAATGTATTATTTGTCGAATTTTTTTACCCTCGTTTCTTTCGAGGGTTTGTTTTGAGAGATTTAACCCTTTTTTATTCTTAAATTATTTAATGTAATGTAAATTATTTTCTTGTTGAAGTATATCATTTTTTCTAACATGAGTGTATCAATACGATGAGTTTTTGTGTATAGTTCACATTCAAGTCATAGTGAATTTTGTGTTGTAAATTCAACTGTTTTGTATAAAATTCTTATCCGTCTATGGAAAATTGAAATATTTTATACAAAAGCGAAGTATTTGTTCGAAAGTTAAAGCACTTTGTTAAAAATAATTGTATGTTCCTTAAAATGGAAATATTTTCTTGAAAATTCGTTTTATTGTTGACTGAGAATTAATTTATTTGAATAGAAATATAGCGATTTGATTTTTGGTTTCAAAATCGTCTTCTTTTGTTCACAAAATTAATCTGTTTTGATTGAAAATGAAGTCTTTTCTTGAAAATTAAACTGTTTTCTGAGAAATTCGTATTTTTTTATCTACAGTTGAACTATCTAATACAAAATACAAAATGCAATTATTTGGTCGAAAGTTGAAGTACGTTGTTAGAAATAATTTCATTTTGTTTGAAATTCAACTATTTTGTAATTAAATTTGAAAAAAAAAAATTAATGAAAATGTAACTATTTCATTTTTGGTCCAAAAATTTATCATTTTCATTACAAAATTCATTTAATTTGTTAAAAATTCTCATTTTTGTGTAGAAAATTCATTACTTTGGTTGAAAACGTAACTATGTGATTGAAGATTTATATTCTTAATTGAGAATTCGTCTTCCTTTTTTACAAAAGTTAATCTATTTTTATTGAAAATGGACTCTTTTCTTGAAAATTAAACTGTTTTGTAAAAGATTCGTATTTTTTTATCTACAGTTGAACTATATAAGACAAAATGCAAGTATTTGCTCGAAAGTTGAAGTACGTTGTTGAAAATTATTTCATTTTGTCTGGTATTTGACTATTTTGTGAATAAATTTTTGAAAAAATTTCATGAAAATTTAACTATTTCATTTTTGGTTTAAAAATTTATCATTTTTATTAGAAAATACATCCACTTTGTTACAAATTCTTATTTTTGCCTAGAAAATTCATTACTTCGGTTTACAATGTAACTATGTGATTGAAAATTTATATTATTTATTAAAAATTCGTCTTCCTTTTTTTACAAAAATTCATTTATTTTTATTGAAAATGAAATTTTCTGTTGAAAATTCAACTGTTTTAAAGAGCATTCGTATTTTTTTAGCTAAAATTAAAGTATCTAACACAAAATTGAAGTATTTGATCGAATTTTTAAGTACTTTGTTGAAAATTACTTTACTTTGTTTGAAGTTCAACTATATGTTTGAAAATTCGTTTCCCTTTTGGTTCAAAATTAGTTAATTTAAAAGAGAATTCAACAGTTTCATGTTTGGTTTAAGAAGTTTATCATTTTTATTACAAAATTCATGTACTTTGTTAAAATTTCTTATTGTTGTGTTGGAAATTAACATTGTACAGTATTATAGAATTTAACTTGAAATTACATATTTCAATTCCATTATTAGTTCTAACTGATTATTATCCTGCAACCATTGAATTCCCAGTGTAAAGACGTATGTAAACAGACGAGTGATATAAGGTATTTTATTCGAAGCCACCATGTTATTAGCCTGTAGAGCCCTTAGAAAAGTGAGCGTTGGATAGCCCCTTACCGAAATGGTGCGAGAACGTCCTATGGAGTGAACGTTCTTTTATAGTGTTGATAATTACTTTGCGAACATTCTTCTGTTTTGTTTTCTCCATTTGTCAAATTTCTCGAAGGCGAGCTCATATTTATCCTTTTCATGATTTTGAGTGTACGAAGATTTACAATTATAACTGCGACGTAATTGCAGGTAAGGTTTCACGGATTCTATTGTGTTAGATGAAAAAATACGATTGATATGGGAGTCAGCTGTTTGGGTTGTGATTGGTAATCTAGTATGGCGCGCAATTTTCAAAGTGTTGCGGTGCGAGGTAGATTTTTGTATATAGGTATATGTCTACAGTAAGTTTATGAAATCTGATAAAATACATTGTGCGTTATTCAGTGGTCATTTGTGGAACTAATAAACCGTCAGTGCGGCGGCGTTTCGAACTAATAAACTGCCAGTAGCTGATGCTGTTCGGTAAAGGGTAAAGAAGGCGTTATGTCCTCTTGGTTATTCAATATTTATGTCGAAGGTGATTAGGAAACGTATGGTTTTAGCTAAAAGCCTGGGGAATTAGCTAATCGCAGGAGTTTAGGAAAATCTTCCATTCAGATTTTCTGATCCTTTTTTCTCAATCCCTGGTTTATTGAAGAATTTCTCAGGGTCTAGGAGTAAAGCGTTTTGATTACTTGAGATTTAAAACCCAGAACCGACGAAAAACGAGTCTTACGGTTTAGCTCCTTTCAAGCGCAAAAAATTTACTGCAGGGAGAAAGTGTACCTATCCCGAGTGAACGGTGCCTGCTTTTCAAGCACTCATAAATTGAAGGTTTATAGAAGAAACTGGATAGTATATTAGTGTGGCGGAGAGCAGGTACAGAGAAAAGGCCCTTTAATTTGTGTACTGAGCAAAAAAAAAGAGTTAGAGATTTAAAATTTTAAGAATCTAAACCTAAAGACTACAGGGAGGTTTTGCTCCTGATGAGAACTGAACCGAAGTTACTTTAAAATGATCCGAAGTGGACTGCAATATTTCAAAAGAGCGAGGTTTAAAGCCTAGTTTTGGCTCACTCAGGATTCGCTCTTAGTCCCTGCAATATAGTTCTAAACTCTAAGTTTTAAACCTGAGTAAAAGCTACTTTTTAGGAATTTCTTATTTGATCTTCGATGCAATCCAAAAATTGTTACTAATGCCAAATTAGTCTGAGCCTGTTTAAAACATAAGTAAATATGATTATTTAATAATAATACAGTAATTTATTTATCAATTATTAATCTGCAATGTATTAATAAATTGGTAAAATTATGAATAATTAATATTTAATCATAATTACAATTGAATATAAATTTCTTAATATTAATATTAATATTAAATAATATATCATTAGTAATATTCAGAAATTTAAATAAAATTAGGTAAATGTTCAATATCGATCTATATTGATAGGTGTTAATCATAAACTTTCATTATTTAAGCATATAGTTATACAAAAAAATAAATAAAAGGAATTAATTGTAAAAAATCTTTTCTTTTTATTTATGGAAACAATTGTTCAGTTTTATTAAGTTTTCCGAGAGATATTACAACTGATCACGATTTTTATTTTTGTAGGTGAATTATTATTTATTTTCAAGTAATGTTAGAATCCTAAAATTAAATACATGTGAAGTGGCTTATAGGTTAGGTGAAGATTTTAGTTTTTATCTGCATTATTTTGTGCAATTTATAGTTCCAACTATCTGTGGATTCAACTATGATAAAAACTACATGATCGTAATGTAGATCCCTGGCGCGGATTCTTGACTCGGCCAATAAGGATGGTCCCTGTTTTCCCGACCGAACCCACAAGTAACTTTTATGAAGGTGGCACACGCGGGATCAGGGATTCTCCAAGTTCTGGAACTTTCTAGAAAATTGTTTTTCTAGTATTTTCGATCAAAGTGGATCTATTTCTAACCGTTTTTTATCCATCGAAGTTTCTAGAAGGTTTGACATGAGAAGCTCTCACTTTTGAGGTTTTCTATCTCGTTTAACTTTCTAGAAGATCAATCGATATCGGATGTAATCTCTCCCTGCTAAAAATTTCGGATAAGTTTCGGATTCCGCAATTGGTCCGTACTTATACGAAATCAATCCCATTAACGAATTTTCTCCGAAACGTGTCTGGTTCAGCTCGAAATTCATCCGGACAAAAAATGTCGACTCCGGAAAGAGTCCGATTAGTTACGAAATTTCTCCGGACTTCAAAACCTGAAATGATTTTCGTTCAAGTATGAATGCAAAGAAGTCCGGTTTAATCCGCAATTTGTCTGGCTGGAACCACAGAATCCGGAACAAGTCTGAATCAATTTGAAATTAGTCCGGAAGGAAAATTTATTATTCGCTAGAATCAAAGTGCTAAAGGAAAGTCATCCGGTTGAATACGGAATCTGCCTGGCTGAAAACACGGAATACGGAACAAGTATGAATCAATCTGTAATTAGTCCGGCCGGAAAATTTATTATCCGCTTGAATTAATGTGCTAATGAAAAGAGGTCCGGTTTAATCCGGAATTTTTCCGGTTGATATACGGAATCGGGAACAAGTCCGAATCAATCTGAAATTGGTCCGCAAATAAAATCTATTATCCGCTAGAATTAGAGTGCTAATGCAAGGTTGTACGGTTGAATCCGGAACCTGTCCGGCTGAACACACCGAATTCGAAACAAGTCCGAATCAATCTGGGTTAACTGAGTTTTGCCACATACTTTCCTTTGACTGATAAGAAAACATTTATTTATTGTTGAAATGAACAGCATTTGAGAAATAACAATCTTCTATCATAATGTGAGCTCCACCTTCAAAAATAAACACATCAAAATCACAAAATTATGTATCACTCGGGCCACCAAAAACATTCGGCCCGGCACTGGTCGTTTTTCACAAATGCTAAAAATTTGCTTGGTTAGTATAAAAGGACCGTTTCGACCGATGCACTTAGCGTGCGATATTCTGCCTTAGTGAAGTGCGTTATATGTAGTAGTGTTAAGTTAAGCTACAGAAATAGGTTTCTGTGCGTCTAATGAATCAAGAATGCGTTTCTCGTGTGTAAACTGCTTATATAACTTTGTAATTTGAAGAAAATATGACAAATCTGGTGCACTGCTCCGCAGTACGATTTTATTTTTTATTTTTCCGTGTATATATTGAAGGTTTAAAAAAGGGTTTAAATTAAGCCCTCTATTAGTCCTACAATTGGGAAAAATAAACTTATGTGCCATTTTTGAGGAATGAAAGAGGGCCTAAATCCAATTTAAATTAAATCCTCTACAGGTCCTCCTGAAACCTGTTAAGACCTACATATTAAGGTCTAAAATATGACTAAAATTTTGATTCGGGGATACAATTCGGATTAATCTAATCCTTTAGACCGTATAAAAGACAAACATTACTGAATATATTCCGGATTCATCGAATCAGTCAGACCGCATAAAAAACGGTCCTGACCAGATGCAATCCGGATTGATCAGATCCGTCAAACCGTAAAACTTTCGAATTCTACCGGACAATATTCAAATTTATTATTTTTTCCGTGCTACTCCATCCGGACAATTTTCAAACACAACCGGATGGAATCCCGATGAAAAAAATCGGATGACGTCCCAAACGAATTTCAGAATCCGGAATTTGTCCGAAATTTTTAGCAGGGCTAACGGCTTTTCAAGAAACATCAATCGATATTATTAACTCCCACCTAGAATGGTGCATATTTGAAATTCAATGCGCCGTGCCTTCCAGAAATGTTGACGTGATCTCTGACGATTTTCTGTACATCGAAATTTCTAGAAGATCTGACGTACTGGCTGCGATTGAAAAGTATCGAGACTTTTGTTGTAACAACAATTTTATTGAATCTTCTTGCAACTACACTTAATATTCTTCGAAGGAGGTTCCTTGGGCTTCGATGCACCGGCGATAGCGGTCGTTCCACTGCTCATAGCACTTATTAAACGCGTCTTCCGGTATGGCTTTCAGCTCGTCGGTTACCCTTTTTTGAATGTCCTCAATCGACTGGAATCGCCTTCCCTTTAGCTTTTTTTTTTTGATGAGCGGAAACAAAAAGAAGTCCGGGGGAGACCCTTCTGAGTTCCGGGGGGGGGCCGCCGACCGCGATGCTATTTTTGGCCAGGTAAGATGTGCAGATGAACGCTGTGTGCGCAGGTGCGTTGTCACGGTGAAGCGCCCACTCGCCAACAAGCCTTGCGCCAAAAGTGAATTCGTGCTCTGAACAAAACTTCATCTCCATAAGCTTGCCTAAGAAGGTCATGGGTCTCAGTGAGAGTCTTGCTGAGTTTAACGCAAAACTTGATTGCGTATCGCTGCTCTAACGATCGTAACATTTTCGGAACTCGGAAAACCTAACCAAGCGCCAGAACAGCCTTCACGCGCAGGACGATGCTAACTCAAATGCTGTTGCCAGCGAACTGCGGAGTGTCGCATTTGAAAGGGTAAGCTCCAACGCACATTTTCCCCCACCAGCTGATTTTTTTGGACGCCTTGAAATCGCGGCACGACAAAAGTCTCGATACTTTTCAATCGCACCCTGTATGACGTGTGGTCCCGATAGGTCTTCTAGTTCTAGAGATAACGACGCAGTTAATCAAAGCAACTGCTCACTCTTATTACCCCTAATCTATTTGCATCTTAGAAAGATCGATCGCTCGAAGTGTCTCTAAGATTCGATGCAAGCGGGACCTCTTGCCTGCATCAAATTTCTAGAACCATTGATATGTGATCTTTACCTAAATTCGAGAAAGATCGATTGATTCGAGTTTTGTATAATGATACAGGTTCTCTTTATCAAACTGGCTAGTTGCATGGATATTGAATTTAATTTTTACCTGAATCCGAGAAAAAATCGAAGTTTGTAGATATTTCGATACAGGGAATCTCGAAAGCAATAGCCCCTTCCAGAAAGTTCGATCGTTCTTTCTCGAACATAGGTCAAGATTACATCCAAAAGGGCTTCGCAGTATATAAGGCTGTGGAGTTAAGTTCTACAACATTTAGGGTTGTGCAGTAGGCTTCTAAGATGCATACGGATGCGCAGTACAGTTTGATGGCACATAAGGATGCACAGTAAAGTTCTACAGTACATACAGCTGCGCAATACACTACTACGGCATATTGGGGTGCGCAGTAGACTTGTAAATGTTCAGTAAGCTTGTATGGCACATATGAATGCTCATTATAGTTGGGTGGTACATAAGGTTGCACAGTTAAGTTATGCAGTACATGCATATGCGCCGTGCACTTCTACGATACTTAGGAATGCGCAGTAGACTTATAAGTGTGCAGTAGCATATGCTTTTATGGCATATATGGATACGCACTACACTTTGATGGTACATAGGACTGCGCATTACACTTCTACAATACTTATGGATGCGCGGTAGAGTTATGTGATACATTCAGATGCGCAGTACAGTTCGGTGGTATATAGCGCTGCGCAGTACACTAACGATGTATTTAGAGCTGGGCACTGTAGTTCTATGTTACATAAGGCTGCGCAGTACACTTGTAGCATACATAGCAGCGAGATACTATTCTGGCGGGTTCTGGAACACTGTTATGTTTTAAGCTAAATTCTGGTAAAACGGTGACCAATTTCTGTCCTTCCAGAAATTTTTTCGACGATTTTCTATACATGAAAGTTTCTAGAACAGTTCAGTGTTTTCGAGATTCCCTGCATTGAAATATCTAGGAACTTACCACATTCCAAAAAAATCAAAGTTTGTATAAGGTTCGTTGCACACCTTCACGTTTCCGAACTCAGAGTAAGAAGCATCTGAAGTGAAAAGTGAATAGTGAACAGTGATAAAAAAACATTAGTGGAGTAAATAGTGTATGAGAGAGCGAAAAGAAGAAGAAAAGAAAGTTGAGGTGTGGAAAAACTTTGTTGATAATAACGTTTAGACCAGGTGTTAAGATATTTTTGTTTATGCTATATTTTCAAAGTTGCATGAAATTTTGAAACGTTTTTTGTATTATCTTTATATTCTTCATACGTAGAATCTACTCATTTAGCTTTGCCGTACATATAAATATCCTTTATGGCATAAACAGTTCTCCTTCCCGTTTCCTCCCCATTAAAAAGGTTTGCGAAATATGCGATTTTCAATCAGAAAACCTAGACGACTGGATGCGATTTTCTTGATATTTTTTGAAAGTTGTGCATTTTTTAATACAGGCAAAAATAATTCTTAATAAGGCAACAGTAATGTAAAATTTTTAAGAATAATTTTCATTTAGGGGAATTTCCTCCAACTAAGACAGATATATTATCAATTAATTTATTTGATTCATAATAAGACGGGAGAAAAAAAAAATTTTGGTGGTGAAGCGCTTGTTACAAACAAAAAATGTTAGCAAATGAATTTAATATGAATTTCGCGGAGATAGGAAATTAGAGCACTCTTCGACATACCTTTGGTGTAATGTCTGCCTTTTTCCTTCTGCCGCCCGTGAGCCGTAAATTACTTCCTCCTCGTGGCCACACGGTTTTCCGTCACTGTATCTTTAACCCTCGAATACTCCCGCCTTGTGGAGTCACACTAGCACTCGCGCTGCGGCGAACGGCCGCGGCACGCTTTTTTTATACCGAGACCTATATCTCGAAAACTACGAAAGCTACAAAAACGTGGTTGCTTGCGTTCAATTGCTCACTTTTCGGATGACTGAAAAAAATCAACGGTGGCGCTGTCGCGTGTCTTGTGGCTTGACTTGAAAATAACGGGGGCGCGTTGGGCAGTTCCATTCGAAATAAAGAGTTGCTGCCACTTTGAAAAAAAGTGCGGTCCTTTTGCCGCGTACGCAAGTACTTGAGGGTTAAATTACTATGCTTGTCGGTGTGACGCTTTTTATACTTTGTACGTCAGTCGTTATAACAACGGGCAGAACCACTGATTCCACCTTCCGTTCCGTTTTCCGTTTTACTCAACCTCACTAAATCAAGTAGAGATTAGGCTACTTTTTAAACTTGATTCAGAGAGATTGAGTTTAACTTTATTACTTTGCCAGCAAAATATTCGCTCTTTAGTTGTACGTCCGTCTTGTCGTCGCGTCTTCCGTCGCCACAAGAAGGTTGCACGAATAGCCGATCAACCCGATAAGGCTAAACCACGGACGGGCAGGAAGAAAAGGCTTGTTAATTGCCTTTTCATCAAACTGCCTGCCATGGCAAGGTAGAATGAAAAACTGCGATTGTGGTGGCACTCATCGTGGCTCTTCGGTACGTATTGCACATAAAGTGGGGAATTTTGGTTGAATAAGGGAGTCTCATATGGGGTGGACGGCAAGACCGCGGGAACATAAAACTGATGACTTAGGAATTTGATGACTACGAATTTTCAGCCTCGCGACTTGTTACCAAGCGCAGTGGCAGGAAATTCCCTTCCAATAATTTATAGTTCGCTTAAGAAACAATTTAAATTCATTTTCATATATCGTGAATTTTTATTTATATTTCAGTATAATTTTATTGCTATTCTTAGTTTAAATATTTTTTACAAATTCAATCCGTCAATAAAATGGTTGAAGTCAGGTTTTAACTTGGTTGTAATGTAGGAGAATGGAGTTTACAGGATAGTGCGATCGCACCGTGCAGTTGCGTTGACTTGCTTACATGTACGTATATATATATATATATATATATATATATATATATATATTTGGTTTTCGGTTTCGATTCCTTTGGAATAGAACCGAGGGGCCTATGACAAAGCCACCGAACGCGTCCTCGGGTTGCGGATAGAGGGTTCCTGTACCAAGGGTTTCTGCTGAATATGGTTACAATAATTAATAAGCAGTCGCGGACAATTGTCCAGGGATGGTCTCGAAGGAATAACTTCTAAGCGAAGGCGTAACAACCATGCCCAAAGCTGAATGGCACCTGGGTTAGGTGTCTCAAACGGTGACTCTGGGATACCGGGCGAGCTCTCAGAGTATCAGCCTTATCCTTGCACGCGGGGCTCTACAAGAATGGACTAACCCTTTCCCTAGCTGCTCGTGGGAACAACAATGAAACCACCAAATCACCAAAATGTTGTAGATGCGGTTCAAGACAATCGAACGCGCAGAGCACCCGACAATAGGTCGGCAAACAATGCCGATCAGCCTAGAGTTCGGGGTGCTGAAAATAATTTAGATGGAAACACGACGACGAACCGGCCAAACGCCCACATTGAGTGGACGGATCAACTCAGGGATGACGTGCTAGACTGCTACGATGCCAGCATTATCCCTGTTCGTGGAGGCTTTATGGCGCGTATGCAAACTCTGTGGTGCCAGAAACACCCAGAGCTTCAGCACGTTTCGCATCAGTCTTTGCGAAATCCAGCCGTCAACCTCCGCAAAAATGGATATGTACGCGGAGCGCTTCCTCAACCGCTGCTTGATCAAGCTGCAGACGAAGATGAGGAAGCGACATTGAGACCAACCGCAGAAAGCAGGCACCTTCTGAGGGATGATCGCAACTTCATTACACGAAGGAACATTAACATGCAAGTTCCTCCTAAGCCCCAAGATCTGGCTGAAATGGATGCCTCCCTTCGTGGAGATATGTCGCAAGAGTCCGACGTGTGGACCATCAATTGCTCAGTTTATGGTGCTGCGAGAGCTTTGGCTGATTCAAATCAAGGGCTGAAACCGACGATGGATCAAAAGACCAAAAGACGCTTGCATCAACTGAACAAGAAGATTGGATGGGCAAGACAGAATGCGTCCCGTGTTCAATGTGTGATTGACTACATAACATCTGGTAGACCGTTTACGGAAAGGGTTCGAAAGTTCGCCCAAGAACTAAGGATCTTGAATCACACACTGAACAAATCAAAGCTGCTGACAATCAAGCAGAATATTGTTGACATAATACGTCTGTTATCTGACGCAAGGAGGAGAATACAGAAGAGGGAGAGATGGATTAGGGAGAATCAACAGTTTCTCGCTGACCCATCGCTCCTTTTCAGCGATCTACCTGTTTCTGTAAAAAATCCACCCAAGCCCAAGGAGGTAGAGACTTTTTGGAGAGATGTGTACAAGATCCCGAAAACACTAGAGTTGAAAGAAGATACTGACAATATCATCCGCTTCAAGGAGTTTTGCGACAACCTCATAAAATCTGAGGAGGAATGTCCATCAATCACTGCCGAAGAGGTGAAAAAAGCACTTAGAGGCACGAAGAACTTTTCCGCTGCTGGACCAGATTGTATCAAGAACTTTTGGTGGAAGAAGTTCACTTTTACACGCCAACATTTGGCCCGCATATTTACCTCATATTCAAAGTCGGAGACGCCCATTCCGCAGTGGCTGGTGTTAGGACACACTATACTCCTGCCAAAAAAAGGCAACTTGTCCAACCCAGAGAATTACAGGCCAATAACTTGTTTGAACACGCTGTATAAGATCTTTACAGCTGTCCTCAACAACAGGATTTTTTTACGAATTGAGCCTGTATGGTGAGAGATGTACGAACAACGTGGCTCGAAAAAAGGTGTAGCAGGCTGTCGAGAGAACCTGCTAATTGACAGGTGTGTCTGTAAAGACGCTGCAGCCCATCAGCGCGTCCTGTAAATGGCCTGGATTGACTACCGGAAAGCTTTCGATTCAACCTCTCACAGACTTATCATCTGTCTGTTGGAAAGCTTAAAGGTACATCCACACATCGTGAGATGCATAGAGAGATTGATGCATCTTCGGGAAACTAGATTTACTATCTCATCTATCATGTGAGAACGAACAACATCACCTTCCAGAGGGGCGTCTTTCAAGGTGATACCATGAGTCCTTTGCTTTTTCGCATCACACTTCTGCCTCTATCTGTCGCACTACGAAATTCTCCTGGATACCTCTGTGGCGACACTAATCAGCGCGAGCATAAGGTCACTCATGGGCGTGCCTCAAAACGGCATTCAGGACGCAACATCAGTGAAGGAGTCTCGCCGAAGCAGATACAAGCATCTTCTTCTACAGATTTGGTCTTACAATCTGTCGGCGTTGAACAAGGTATCTGCGACTAACATGCTTGCCGTCCCGGTTCTACTCTACTCTTTTGGGGTAGTTCAATGGACGAAGAACGAGCTTAAGGCCCTTGATGTCACTACAAGTAAGATCATGCATATGCATGAAAGCTTGCATATAAATTTGTCAGTTCCGCGATTATATATTTCACGCCGTCAAGGCGGACGCGGACTTCTGAATCTCCAGTGTCTTCATAACCGGATTGTTCTAAGTACAGCTTACATCGTTGCAAAGCCGCGGAGCAAGCGGCCGAGACCCTTGGCCTGAATTTTACTATCAGAAGTGAGGAAAGTGCATTACTTCATCTAGATGCTTCACTTCTAAAAACCAAAGTGAAGAAAGCAGAGGTTGCAAATTTTCACCAAGCTTAATTCAAGTACAGAGGGTTTTATTTTCGCATGCCAGGACGATGTTATTTCCACCTTAACATACCGTAACCGCATTTTATGTTAAGAAGTTCCCAGTGAGAGTTGCAGAGCGTGTCATGCACACGCTGAGTACGTACGACACATACTATCAGGGTGTCCGACCCACGCAGGAACGACGTATATCTATAGACATAATGCGGCCCTAAGAGTACTGCATTACCATCTTTGTCGCTCTTACGGTGTTGGCCGCGACCCTGCCGTGCCGAACGCTCCAAGGGAGATAGAGTCGATTGTCCGAAACGAGAAATGCATTGTTCTCCAATACTTCGAGAAACGAAATATATTCGTGATCGAATTCTCGGCTCCGTCCGAATACAACATCACTGCAAAGGAGAAAGGAAAAGAGGAGAGGTATCAAGACCTTAACAGAGAGCTACAACGACTGTACCCAAAATATTCGGTACAAGTAATTGTCCTTGTGATAGGTGCTCTCGGAGGTGCGAAACCACTGATATATATAATACACTGGATGCAGGATTCAATGGAAAACGCGTGTGCCTACTTGAAGGCTTCGGAGCCGCCATTTTTCAGGGATGTTTTGGTTCGCGACCATTCGGGACAGATCGGGATATGCGGGAGATTCAAATGTAGTATAGAAGAGAACTCAAAAATATTAATAAAAATCATGTAAAATTTAGTTTATTGTCAATGAGTGAATCGACTAAAACTGAAAACTAAGTAAAACTTAATAAAAAGTAATTGCATAAATAAAAATAATCGAAAGGAAAGTCGATGGGATTTTTAATTGGCGGAATACACATTTTGTAAACACGTGGTTTACAATATTTTTTTATTTTTTTCTCTTGAAAAGTACAATAAAACTTTGAAGTTTTTACAAGTGAACAATATAATAATTGTAATATACTAAAAATCTGTATATGATAGAATTGAGAAACACTTATTGGAACCTTTAAAAGCTACCAATTTGTACAAAATAATTTTTCTGCGGATAAAAAAAGTGGGTAAATTATAATATAAATTATAATAATTCCAAAGAGCAAAAGGAATAAAACTCTTGTGGCATGTGCGTAAGTTAAATAATTAGTAATATTAATATTATACCAATAATATTATGCAACTCATGAATACGGACTTTGAAATAATGTTGAATAAAAATTACATAGAAAAAATTATAAGGTATAAATATACACAGGGCTCGGAACTGCTCGAACTTAAAAAAATAGTAACAATAATGTGTCAAAAAAGTAATCAAAAAGAAGGATTTTTTACCAAAAAGACGAATTTTCCACCAAAATTATGAATCTTCAAAAAAAAAAAATATGTTTAAGAAAGTAGTTCAACTTTTAACGAAATGGTTGAATTTTTCTGACTACAAACAAATTTAATATAAAAAACAGTAGAATTCATTAAAAAAATAAGATTTTTCAACAAAATAGGTTATTTTTCAACCAAATTGTTGACTTTTTAAGCCAAAAGATCAATTTTTACAAATCAGTTGAATTTTCAACCAGTAAATATGGATTTTTGATAAAAAAGTTATCTGTCAACCAAATAGTTGAATTTTCTACGAAAACAGCTACCTTCAACCGAAAAAGACGAATTTTCAACAAAATGAGTACATTTCTAACCAAACAGATGAATTTTCAAATAAAATTATGTATTTATAAACATCGCCAACGGCGATACCACGCTGGAAACACCAGTTCTCGTAAGATCACTGAAGTTAAGCATTGTTGGGCGCGGTTAGTACTTGGATGGGCGGCCGTTCAGGAATACTGCGTGCTGTTGGCCCGTCCTGGGTGTGGTGGGCCCACATTGGTAGTAAATACCCACCTAGAAACACTACCCGAATCGGGTAGTGAGGCAATGAACTTTCGAGTTCGAACTGCTAATCAATGTATGTATGTATGTATTTATAAACAAAAGGGTGATTTTCGATCAAGAAGATTAATTTCCCTGGTGGAAAAATTTTTACAAGAAAGTACAGAAACCTAAAACTATTTTTACAGCAATCTACAAATAAATAAAAAAAATAAAAAAATAAATAATAATAATAATAATAATTAATAAATAAATACAATAAATTACAACCAAAATTGCAGGAAAGTACAACTTTTTTCTATTATTGAGACGAATTTTGTACTTTTATTGTATTTCATTATACATTGTTTTATTTTGTTGTAGTTTTAATTTTCTGCCAGAATTTACAACTACAAAAATCTACAGGAATTTACATGTTTTGCAGCCAAAATTTTTTTTTTTGACCTAAGATGACAAATATTTAGAATATTGCAATAAGATAATTTTAAATTAAGATGTGTACCTGATCGCTATTACAAAAAGCTTCTATGTTAAAAATTTCAAGCAATGGTAAAATATTAAAACACAATAATAAAAAATCGTTATTAAACACCAAAAAACCTTAAGTTTGAAGTTTTAAAAAAATATATAGCAATTGATTGGACACCATATATATGCCATTTAAAATTATCTCTTTTCAATATTCTCAATATTTGTCACCCTAGGTCGAAAAAGAACAACTTCCTGACTGCAAATAAAAATTGAACAATTGAGAACGATTTGATCACGGTCATTGAAATTAAAATATTCGAACTCTTGAAGATAAACTTTTTTTCTGTTAAAGTGACAAAAACTGAACTGCAAATTCGAGCACTCAAAGTTAAATTTTTACAAATTTTTAACTTAAGAAATTGAACATTGAAATTTGTTTAATTCAAACGCTTAATAATTTACGCGTATAAAATGGAAGCTTTTAACACTTTTCCTGATTCTTTTTTGAAAATTTGATTAAATATTCTTTTAAAATTAACTAAAAAAATAAGAATTTTTATTCATTCAAAACCTTTCAAAATGATTAAAAAGCTTGTAAATTTTGTGTTCGAAATTTTCAAACATCTGCATTCTGTTTACAATCTTTTTTAATTTTGCTCCTAATAATAATTTTTCAAAATAAAAAATTATATTAAACCTTCTCAGCAAACTTAAAAATTATTTTGTTTTCTGAAAAACTTTGAAGATCCATAAAAGGCTTCAAAATTTTATTTCGAAATCTTCAGAAATCTCAATTTAGTATTTTATTTCTCGAAATTTTGTCCAGTTTTAAATTAAGTTTAGATCTTCTCAAAACTTGTAAATATCTCTCAAACTAACTCAAATTTTTTCTAAATTGATAATTGTTCAATTGTTATTTATGCATCAAAATTCAATAATTTCACTTACATATTAAAAATTTGTTAAACAGGACAATTAAAATTGTATGGAAAGTAAAATATTGCTGAATATCACAAAAAAGTCTTCATTAATTAAAAAAATACAAATTAAATGGTTAAAAATAGAATATTTTAGATTGAAACAATATTTGAATAGGATTTGGAATTGAATAAGAGCGTTTAATGATAAATTTATTAATTTGAAATTATTTTAGAATTAAGAATAGTTTATGAAGTTTCAATCAAAAGTTTACATTTGTTTAACTACTGAGGCTTTCAAATTGAAAAATTTGTATTTTTAACGTTAAAATCTGTTCAGAATCGTCCTGTAAAATAAATAATTGTTCAATTTTCAAAAATCGTACTACAATTTATTGTGATTTTTTATAATAGCAAAAGTTCTTGGTAAAAGTGAAAAATTATTTGTATTGTATTTTCTTGTAGAAAATTATATATTATCAATAAAAAGTTATAGAAATTTTTGAATTGTCGAAAGTTATACTTCATTGTTAATTTTTTTTTGCTTTTCTACAAGAAAATACAAGACAAAATTAACTATTTGTATTTAACTGTATTTTTCTGTTAAATTTTGTACATTTTTTATAATAAAGTACATGTTTTAACCAAGAATTACAGTTATAGAAATGTTGTACTTTTTTGTAAACATTTTTCCCACCAAAAATTGTTAACAAAAATTGTTCAACTTTTAACCGAATTTCAACCAAAGAAGATAAATCCTCGTTGAGAAATATAATACATAGTTCGATATTTCAACAAAAAAGATTTAAATTTTTAATTGAAAACTAGCAATTTTAGCTAAATTCCAGGTTTTATCAGGATTCATAATAATTCAATTGATAAATATTCTAAACCACGTGTTTACAAAATGTGTATTCCGCCAATTCAAAAACCCATCGACTTTCCTTTTTTTGTACTGTTCGATTATTTTTATTTATGTAATTACGTTTTATTAAGTTTTATTAAGTTTTATTAAGTTTTCAGTTTTAGCCGATTCACTCATTGACAATAAACTAAATTTTACATGATTTTTATTAATATTTTTGAGTTCTCTTCCATACTACATTTGAATCTCCCGCATATCCCGATCTGTCCCGAATGGTCCCGAACCAAAACATCCCTTAAAAATGGCGGCTCCGACGCCTTCAAGTAGGCACAGATCGTTCCATTGAATCCCACATCCAGTGTACTATATATATCAGTGTGCGAAACTATCACTGGTTCGTAACCTTAAAGCCATACCCGCGTGCCAAAAATATGCCAAGGCAATTGCGAGATGGATGCAGAAAGCTGTCATCCTTGGGTCGCTTCGTGTCCTCAAGACACACGAGGATTTCGCCGGCCTGTCGTTGTGATGTCGTCGTTGCCGATGACCACCCATCTCACGGTTGTGTGACGTGGCCATGGGTGTGATTTACCGCGGTGCTACTGGGGGCTATTGACATTTTTTGGATGGCAGTTGCTCTTTGTGGGACCCTGCGGTGGTTGTTTAACTTTTTTTTTTTGAATTATATATATATAGTTAAAAGTTTGTCATAAGGACAACCGCAGGATTTCGCCGGGAGCGGG
>CAKNYM010034035.1:0-19762 GCA_932195095.1 Andricus curvator
CCCCCCCCCCTTCCCTTACTTCTCCCTCATCCATATATATTCCATTTATAAGAATAATATAGATCATAATAAAGTGTAGAAATGAATGAAAAAAAGAAATTCTCTTCACCTGTGAAATTTGTTTTTCTACCTTAATTCTTTTAATCTTTCTCAGCAGGTAATTAAACATATCCGAAAGCCGCTAGCAATAAGAAAAAAACGTGAAGAGGCGTGAAGAAGGAGTTACGAAGAGAACCTTAGTATTCTTCCTTACCCCAGCATTGCGCAACGCCTACGCAGCTGAAAAAGTCGCGGTCCGTTCGCACCACGGCACCCAAATGCTCAATTCTATACCTTTTTGAGAAAATATCAGTGTATGTGACAAAGCAGGTACCAAAAATATAATAAATGATGGTTTTTTAAAATTTTGGAACTTAAATAACAAAAAAATCAAATTTTATGTTTAAAAATTGGCTCAGCGAAGTTCTTCAGAATTTAGCTAGCCTATTATTTTTTTAATAGCAAAATCGGCCAAGAAATGTAGGCCGATTTCCCAATCCCAATTTCCTATTTAACGTTTCGCTATCAGCGCTACACTCGCGCTCGTACGCTCAGGGAGTACAATATTGACTCGTGCTGAAATCATAACAATAATATAATGAGTACAAATTTGAAATTATTAGATCATAAAAAAAAAATTATAAAATGATTTACCTTATTGATAAAGCTGGAGTTCTAGTTTACTATTAAATTTTGCTTAAGAAACATTAATAATTACAAATGAAAAGCATTTTCAATAACTTGAAGAATTCTACAATTTTTTTCAGCTGTCTGCCGATAAGCAATGTAAATTATTCCGATCTTTTTGTGAATTTATGAACTCTTTTTCTTCGTTTTTTGTATTAATTATTTCCATTAATCGTATCTTGATCTTAACATTCTCTTCACTCCAAATTTCAATGCCATCCCAATAAAATTCATGTCCTGGAGATTCTAATCTGTGTTTTGTAATTGCAGTGTGATGAAATTTTTTTAAAATTTAGTGTTATCTATATGTTCTTTTCGTTCAGTTTTGGACAGGTAAGTAATCATTTCTGTAGGTTTTATGAGTAATACATTTCAGATATGAAAAATACACAGATATTAAATCAGACATCTTTGTCATCAGACTCAGCTTTGAATGATGCAATTTAGCAATTGGCGTTCATGAAATTCTTCGAAAATTAGTTTTCGATTCTCCTTCGTTGTCTCTACTTGTATCTACGAACAATGAAGATCATTATTCTACTATTCGCCTGCATGTGTTTTCTTAATTGTACAAGTAAGGGTACATAATATATTATAATATTAATATTATTAACACATTTTTTAATAACAAGCAATATAATAGAGGTGATTTTTTTATTTTGTTTACCAACAAAGGAACTTTTTCTCTTACTTAAGAACATCGCAATAAGTCTGCCTTGAAAATAGGTGTCGTCAAACTGATTACACGGAAAAACTATTGCTTGTAAAATTTGGCATGAAAATATTTATGTTTACAAGAGGTCGATGGCAATCTAGAATATAGACGAGAAAATAGCATTAACTGCTACAGCGGTACGAAGAAATATTGTTGCCAAATCAATTATAAATATACTCCAAACTTAATAATTGCCATTTAGAGTGGGAAAGAGTGATACTTTCTATTGCAAATTGAAGTTAGCAAAAGTGATATTCAGAACATAAATTATAAAATCATAGTTGTAATGACTAGTAATTTAAATAACAAGTTGCAAAATAGGTGAGAAAAGTTACTATTCTCATTAGAAAGGTGCAATGAGGGGAAAAATACATGAATATAGTGTTTTGCGTAAATTTCCATTTAAAATAGGAACTTCACTGCCAAATGACGTCATATGCGCCGAGGTTTATGAGGATGATAAAATTCCTGAATCTCATAATTTGTTTTACCACAGGAAAAAGTCTCTGTTCTGCTGCTTTGGAGATCCGCGTTAGATTCCCGTCAGCGCTGCTTTCTTCTAACACAATTTTGTCTATTTCAGCTTAAAATATAATATTAATATTTAATTGTATCTTTACTATGTGAAATTTATAATTTATAAATTGTTTTGATATAAAGTAGAAAACTATAATTTTGAGGCCGATTGAAATCATTTGGTAGGTCACAAGTTTCAAGCAATTCTCGTAAACTAAACCCTCAGCTCCCATTTCTCTTACCAGATTTTACACATTCCAAAGAAATAGGCGCCGTAGCGCTTCGGAACTGACGCGGCTGCACGAAGAACTATTATTTGTTTGAACCAAATAAATAAGTCCTTTAATTTAAATTTAAGACGCTTAAACAAAATTATTGTTCAACTTAATGAAATCGTTTATTTAAATCAAACAAATCGTATCAAATACATATTTTTTATAAAATGAGTTTGAATATGTTCCATATATTGAAATTAAATAAATGTTTTTTTAATTGAAATAAAGAAGGTGTGACTAATAAAAAAAATTATCAAAACAAATCTTTTTGTTTGAATAAAAAATGTCTGTCCGTAGTCTGTCTATAGTTTGTAGGCACGATAAATTTCGAATGAGAAATTGAACTTCAAATCCAATTTAAAACCAATTCAAATATTTCTCCTAATTTTAGCTAAGAACAAAAAATTTCACTTATGGGGAATTGGATTCAAATCAAATTTAAACCTGTTCAAATATTCTTCTTAGTTTTGTACCGGAAATTGAATGATGAGTTGTAAAACCATGGTGATGGGTTTTTTCAAGTCGTCCTGCAAACATTGAGCTCTTCGTGAAGAGACGTGCGTAATACTACGAGTTATGTACTAAATTTTATTCGAAATCAGCATTTTATGAGACTGCAGAGCCGTCTGAAAAGTGAGTCGTGAAAGCATACGACTGACGTGGCAGTCATCTGCTTGGGCTGTGTTTGTTAATCTCGTATGCCGCGAAATTTTAAATTGGTTCGGCCCGAGCCTAGATAATACATTGCGGGTTATTCAGTGGCCATTTGTGGAACTATTTACGTGTCAGTGTGGTGCTTTTTGGAACTAATTGCATGCCGCCAGCTGACACCATTCGGCAAAGGGCCTATCTAATGCTCATTTTCCACGGGGTGTTATAGGCTCATAACATGGTGGATTCGAATAAAACATTTGAAATATATGTTACTATCATTGTACGATGTATATGTTTCAGCTTGCTTTTCAAATATGTATTATCCGCAAGTGTCCGCCAGGGAAGGGGGAGAGGAGGGGCAGGTTTTTTGACGATTTTTGAATTAGAGTAAGGGGTTGGTGCAGAATGTGACACATCCCACCTGCAAAACATAAATGTGAATAATTATTTTTGAAATGCTTGAAAAAGTGAATGTAGTGATTTTATTTTACGAGTGAAGCATCTAACACAGACATTACCTCCTTCCCCCATTCCCCTCCTTTCTCTGACCCACCTTATCCCATACACTAGCTGACTTTTACCCCGTGCCATAGGAAGGCAGTGTATCTTTATTTCAGACCAATAACTTTGGGGTTCCATGAAAAAAATATTCAGAAAATTCCTGATTTCTTCTTACAGACTCAATGAATCCACCGCCACGTCGTAATCCGCTACATGGGCCGCCAAGGCCAGGGCAGTCACTGCGACGCGGATTTTATGAAAATGAAGTGTTTCACGCGTTTCGTGATGGAAATATTGGACGTCCTCAAGGAAGAGCCCAGGGTTCGCCGGTATTACAAACTAATCCAGGCCCTCCTCAAGCCGGTAAATTAAAAATTGAATAAGAATTATTATGCTTCGTTTCTCATGTGGAGAATGGAGTGTAACTTTTAGATGCGCACCTCCCAAAAAAACCTTTCTCTGAATTCGGCGCTGGTTTTCGTTTGATAAAATAGCGTTTATTCGAGGTAAAGTACCTAGATGCACATTAGGGTGCCCCATGAAATTCTTTTTTTTTAGATCTTCTAAAACTTCATATCGTTCGCTATGCAGCTTTTTATTTTTTTGTATATAAAGATTTAGAGTTAAAGAAGTTTGCAACCAGAAAGCCCCAGGTAGAAATTCACGACAACAATCTGGGAGATACAAAATCATGATCTTTGAGATGCTATCTTGCTTTTTCATTCATAATTAAACCGACCCCTTGACTACGGCTTTTTATTTCTTATATATAAAAATTTAGAGTTAACGAAATTTGCAACCAGAACGCCCCAGGTAGAAATTCAAGACTGGCCCAGTGTAGATTGCGGGAGTCACACTACGAGACGTCTCTACTGGGCCAGCAGTGAGCCAGTACAGGCATATAATGCTCCGTTGTAATGACGCACGGTACGGCAGCGTTACTGCATACCACTATTTGTTCTGTACTGGCAAACTGCTGGCGTACTGAAATGCCAAAGTTAATCAAAAAAATGATTCAACATCATTTAATTGTTTTTGAAACGCATCTACATTATTAATGAATCATCATTCAAACTTTATGGTTAATTTTAACGCCCACTATTGCTATAATTAAACGATATGACAGAAAAGTTATTTAAAAAGTAAATATTAATTGATTTTAAGTATTTTATATATAATTATTAATGGTCAGCAGCCGGTTGTTTTAACCATTACCCTAATCTAATGAATTTAAAATCAATGAAAAATCATCCGTATAAGCAGCAGCCCAAAAAAGTTACAAGACCAAAATTTAAACTCTTTTTTCAGTTATTTATTATTATTAGACTTTATGTAGATGTGAAATAAATTAACTGTTAACGGGAATATAAATGAAATAATTTTCGAACAAAAAGTTTAATTGATTAACATTTTACCTTATGTCATATTTACTTTTATTGCGTTTTAGACCATTTTACGACGTTCTATAATGACATGAAATGTAATTTTCACTGAGAATTTAAAATTCTTGACGACGGAACTTAGAAATTTCATTGCAAACTGCGAAAATTAATTTAATAACAAATTTATTTGAAGTATAGTATAATGTTTTGCCTTCTATGTGTTTGAGACCATTTTACAACTTTTTAGAGTTACTTACTTCAAATTTTTTTTTTTTAATAACAGGAAAAATATTGTTTCTGCGATAATTGTACTTATAGTTGCCCGCCATTTTAGAACACATTAACCATATTTTCAACCGCATTTTAAAATTTTCTACAAAACTTTATAATTTCGGTTCGAACATTACTGGGCCACTACTACGCTGGTGGTCAACTCCGGCTGCAATGAGTACAGAAATTGACATCTGGGACGTCTTGATTATATACTTACTAACAGTTATATTTTTCCAGTGATCAAAAACTATCTACACAAACCTCTATTTTCCCTACAGTATCGGGTGCAGTTTTTGAACGAATTAATCATGGCCATAATAATAGTGATGCAGTACCGGAATCGCTGGATGACGTGATAGGAAGCTACGTTTCCGTAAAATTGCGAGGTGACCGTGTTCTTACTGGATTTTTACGTGGTCCACCTACAGGAAATTTTGTACCAAATCGAATTTATGTGCGATTTCCGTTTAGCACTCCTTTGCATGCGGACCTTGAACCTGTTGATGACAATAATAATAATAATAATAATGAAAATTATCCGAATAACCGCTGTTTCTTACAAATACGACCAGACTTTTTTTTATCAGCAACTCTCGAGACTAACGAAGTAATTGGACCCACGAGTGTTTTGTTAATACAACGAAATACAAATACGAATACAAATGGTCCTGTCATTCCTCATTATGGAGTTCTGCATTATTATAACGGTAATGTTCCTACATTGGCACGACATATCAGACATTAGTTCCTTTTTATTACTACGGAGAAAGTTCTGAAGATATCTTAACTATTTGACATTTTGCCTTCAACTTATTAGAGGCCAAACTTTCTCATTAAGGCCATGTGACGAGTGGGTCACGTGACCGGATTCCTAACTTACCGATACTTTTTTTATTTGTAAACTTATTTTCACACGAATAGCCACATCGAGTTGAAAATTTAGGATAATAAATAAGAAGCACTAAGAAAGGTGGGTCTGGTCCTAAAATTTTATAATTATTAAAAAAGTTTTTTTTGTAAATAATTTTTTCTGCTTCTTATTTATTATCCCAAATTTTCAACTCGATGTGGCTATTCGTGTGAAAATAAGTTTACAAATAAAAAAAGTGTCGGTAAGGTAGGAATCCGGTCACGTGACCCACTCGTCACATGGCCTTAATGCACTTTAGCAATAGCTCAAAAGACAAGCATGTATATAATTACCGTCGATAGTGTAGTTATACTTATTTGTTACTCGGTATTGTTAATTGATTCATTTGAGAAACCGAAGTCTATCTGCTGAAAATGTGTGTTTTATGTAGTTGTTGTTCATCTATATCTAAGCAATTGAACGATATACGTAGAAAAATGAGTACATTGTGTATTCATTTATAAAATCTATGCAAACAATTCTTAATGTGCATTGCGTTTTACAATTTATACGTAATTATCTTTATACTCAGATCTTCTCACAAAAATATAAAGTTAAAGTACGCACTTTGAAGGAAAGTAAGGGAGCGTTCAGATATTACGTTACATTATTTTCGACCTTTTTAACGCATCCCCCGCCCCCTCCCATGTAACAGACCGTATTATTTCCTTTGGACCCCCTCCCCTCACCGCCGTTACGTCAAATTGTTTGTATTATGTTTGAAGACATAATAGACGTTTTATAAATAGAAAAAAAGGTTTTTTTTTAAGATGAATTATTGTCTAGAAATAAAAAAAATAATATTATGATGCAATAATGAATGCTTTTTCAATATTTTTTTCAGACATACAAATATTGAAGTTACCTGATGTAAGTACTAATTGAAATTCACCAATTTAAAACTTTTGTTCAATACTATCATAAAGAATACAAAATAATATTACTAATAATATAACATGCAAATTTCAAATATCTATTTATTTGTTAAAAGTTTTCGAACACTCAAGTTCGAGTTGAAATTGAATTCTGAGAATTGAGAACAAGAAAATAAGTATTATCAGTTTGTTCTTGAATTAATATGAATATAATTTTTATAAGATTCTTGAGAAAATTGAAAAAAGACTTTTGAAGAAATCGGAAATGTTTCCAAGTATCTAAATATTTCTAATGCATTTGAAACGTCTCAAATTCCTACCAATATTTCTTACTGACTTGAATTTTTGTTAAAATTTGTAAAAATCATTCAAAATGTAGAAAAATTGGCTTATAATCTTCTAAATTTTCCCAAGAATTTTAAAAAAATTTGTTTATTCTCTCGAAACCTTTCGAAAACGTATTAAATCTTCTAAATTTTATTTTTGAAATCTTTTAAAATCTAGATTTCTAAACATCTTTTAAATTTTAATATTGTTTTTGAATCTTTGAAATAATTCTACTAAATATTTCTTGAATTTATTCAATTTATTTTTTATGTTTGAATCTTACCAAAGTGAAACATTTTACTTTAAAATCATCTACACTCATTTTCGAAATTTTAGGAAATAGTTTGATACGTTTAAAACCCTTTTTTTAATTTACTCTTAAAGTACATTTTTAAAAATAAAAAATTATTTAAAGTTTTTACCCGAATATGAAGAAAATTCTCTTTTTAATCTTGTCAGACCTTCTAAACCTTCTAATGTTTAAAAATGATTCAAATTTTTCCTGCTTTTTTTTTATTTCTGAAAAATTAAAAAACTCGCATGGATCTTAAGAAAACTCTTTTCATTCTCTTGACACCCAGCGAAATTCAGTTTACCTAAAAAAATTTTAAATCCTGCAAAATTAAAAAAATGGTCTCAAAGTCTTCCGTATTCTTTTTCGGCACATTTTGAAATCTTGAAATTATTCTTTTTACAACAAACCCAAACCATTTAAAATTTTCCCAGAAATCTTGAGAAAAATGCAATCCCTTATATCATTCATAATTATTGAAAAGCTTCTAATTTTTTTTCGAATTCTTCAAAATAAGTTTTTGCTCATAATTTAATTTTGCTTATCCCTTTAAAAATGTAAGAAAGTTTACAAATTATAGTGTTGTAGCGAAATGTTAAGAAGAGAATTATTTACCATTATTAAACAATCATTTACAATTTAAATTTTCTCTTCTATCAATAATGTTTAAGAACAATAATAATAAATTTCATGCTTGAGCAAAATTATTTATTTAGAAATTTCGATATAGAAAATTGATGCTGTAGAAAATTCATGAATTAAAAATCACTCCCCAACTTTTTAATGTTACGTAATATGCACACCAGCCAAATAAAAATATTCTTAAAAATTCTCTTAAACAAATTATTCGACTGAAACCACCATACAGGATCGAAAAGATGAAAAAGTGTGAAAAAGTGATAAATAATTATCTCGGTTGGTTGTTGCAAAAAGTAGCGTGTGATACACGTGCGCACAGGCAATTGCTACTCGTGTGATTGTAGCATTTGTCTTCAATTCTTAGCACTCTTCTGCATTCTCCACTGGCTTCGCTCGTGCGCTAACCTTCAGCTCGTGCTTCGAATCTCCGGCTCATGCTGCAAGTTTCATACATGTCAGCAATTGCCTTTTTTCGCACATGTATGACAAATAGCTTTTATAACAACGGTAGTAGAATATTGTGCTAAAAGTGTGGAAAATAGGCTGTGCAAAAAGTGTGGAAAATATGCAGTTCAAAAAAGTGCGAAGTTTTTCTCAACATTTTTTTCTTAGACTCGTCTAGTAATATATAAAAAAAATTTTGTATAAGAATATATTTTATAATTAAAGCAAATATACTTCATTATCTTCAACATTATCTGTAATGTACACCATTAAGCCATTTAAGTAATGTGATACGAATAATTATGTGGTATGTGACTATAATGAGATAAACAATCTTCATCACCAAACTCAATGTAAATAACCCAGACTAGCAGTTACCGTAGATTAAATTCTTCCAAATCAGTTTTACCTTCTCCGTCGTTGTATATCTAGAAAAAAATGAAGATCGTCATTCTGCTTTTTAACTGTCTGGTTTTCATCAATTTTGCAAGTAAGTGTACCTAATTAATAATAAGAGTCCTAAAATTCATATATTCATCTTATCCACATTGAAACCCCATTTTTCGGGAAGTTCCGTAAAAAAGGGACTAATTACACACAGAAAAAACTGGGGTTTATATTAGAACCAATTTTTGGTTCCAAAGGAGCTGCAACAAAAAGGAACCTCTCTTGCTGAAAAGGAACCCAAAATGATAAATGGTTTCTATATGAACCCAAAGTGTGGATTGAAGTGGTTTTAATATAGCCTTAAGTCACTTCTGCCTTGACTTACATCAAGGATTGTACAAGTTAATGATTCACATTTTGCTTTATTATTCGAATTAAATATTCTCGCACTGGGGAAAATTTAATGAAGAAACTAAAATCACAGACATTAGTCATTCTTGAAAGGAAGATATTGCACATGAAATGTGACAGTTTTTAAGGTTATGTTGAAAATCCTAAGTTTTCCACTGCGCATGCGCAAGAAGCGCGGGCCTATTTAAAATGATATAATATACACTTGCAATATTGGGTTAATATTAAATTTTTTCAAGAAGCTAGGTATTTCTATAATTCAATTTAATTTGTTTTAAAGAAGAATACTACGCAGATATGACTTTGTCAAAAAAAATCTTTTTTAGAGCTTCACAGTGTAAATAGAGTCTCTGATTATTAGGCTCTTTAAAAATACCAACACAAATTTTTGGGCTCCAACTCTTAACCTTAAAAAACAACCCCTTGATACCACGCAGATATCCAAAAATAATCTTTTTTAGAATATTACTGTGTAAATGGAGTCTCTGATTTTCGGGCTCCTCAAAAATTCCAACACCGATTTTTGGGCTCCAACTCTTGACGTTAAAAAGCAACCCCTTGATACCACGCAGATATGACTTTGTCAAAAAATAATCTTTTTTAGAATTTCACTGTGTAAATAGAGTCTCTGATTTTTGGGCTCTTTAAAAATGCCAATACCGATTTTTGGGTTCCAACCCTTAACGTTCAAAAACAACCTCTTGATACTACGCAGATCTGACTTTGTCAAAAAATAATCTTTTTTAGAGCTTCACCGTGTAAATAGTGTCTATGATTTTTAGGGTCTTTAAAAATACCAACACCAATTTTTGGGCTCCAAATCTTAACCTTGAAAAACAACCCCTTGATACCACGCAGATATAAAAAAATAATCTTTTTTAGAATGTTACTGTGTAAATGGAGTCTCTGATTTTTACCGCGCCGATATGACTTTGCCAAAAAATAATATTTTTTAGAAATTTACTTTGTAAATGGAGTTTCTGATGTTTGGAACACGGAATTTTATAGGATGAATAAAGTCTCCGATTTTTGGGCTCCTCGAAAATTCGAATTCATAGATAGGCGTTTGATTTTTTAGAGGTAGGGGTGGTTTTTGCAAAAAAAAATTCAGCATTTGGGAGGCCAAGAAAATCCCAAAACTACTTTCTATTTTGTTTTTTCCAGGTTTGAGTTTTGACTCAGGGGGTGTTTTTCTTGTACATAGGGGTGGTTTTTAAAATTTTTGTTTGGTGCATTTAAGATACCCAAAAAAGCCAAAAATTCTGTCGTGTTAGATTTTTTCTTTTAAATTTTTATCCGGTGGAAGTGCTGGCTTGTGTCAATCCAGCACCTCCACTCCAAATTGGAATTTTCGAAAAAAGTAGTGGAGCCCAAAAATCCGCAATACAGCATAAAAAAAGCCCAAAATTCTGATACAAAGAACTTTTGGAATTTCGATTGTCGACGTGCTAGCTTGATGGACCTCTGCCTCGCTCTTTCATTCATAATCAAACCTACTCCTTGACTAACATGTGATTCACTATCTACTCCTGACCATACTTCAAATCCGCCTGACAGCACCCCACTTTCTATGTTTCTACTTTCGCATCCCTTTTTCTTCGTTTCAGGTACACATAAAATATCTAGCTTCCTTGCGTGCATAGTTTCTCGTAATTCTATTATCTTGAGATCATTCACTTCTTTAGCATTCCAATCACCCAGTCTTCATTCAACGCCTGAAACTTGACCTTTACATTTACCGTATGTACGCCTTTCGCCAATCAAATTTTCAGTCCATACCAAGGCTATTTTATTGTTTGTATCATTTATTGTTTAAATTGTACGCCCAAATACCACCCTTATGCGAGAAATTTATTTTGCGAGTCGAAATCATGTCCAAGTTGAAATCATGTCCAAGTTGAGTAGTGATTCGTCGTATGGTGAAGAGTCTATAGTTATAATGTTAGTCCCACCAAAATTCGGCTAACTAGGGTGGGTGGGGGGGAGCACAGGACTGGAACTGTTGAGTCGTAGTTGGTTGATGTGTTATGCTGAGAAGATCACAAGTCTTCAGCAGCGTTGTATCAGATGAGAGTTTATGTGGTCCCATCTGCTAATTCCCGGCCCTCCTCTAGGTACATAACCAAAAACTTATATACATATATATATATATATATACATATATATATATATATATATATATATATATATATTTTTTTTTTCCCCCGTCTACTTGAAGTAAAAATCGTTAAATATTTAAAAATATTTCAATCTGTCAAAAATTTGGTGAGATGAAATCTTTCTCCTGCTCTTTTTTGGTATACTATATACTTTAACAAACACGTATTATTCAAATAATTGTAAAATTATTGTAACAAATTATTTTACTGTTATCATTGATCGTAGAACATACAACGTCTAAAACATAGTTCCTTTCGCTACTTAACTGAAAAAAACAAATTTAAATTGCTTAAACAATTGTGAATTACTTAGAAAATGGTTGGGTAATCTTAAATTACCAAGTAGTCATTATTTATAAAAAAAAACTTTCAAAAAACGTTAATATATCACAATATAATGCAAAATTTGAATTTGTCACATATGGGGTTTTCCTTGTGGATACATAGAAATGGCTTAAGAATCCATATATTTTTTTTGTTTATATATTTATATCATTATATATATATAATTATATAATCTATAATAATATAAATATATACATACATACATAGATTAGCAGTTCGAACTCGAAAGTTCATTGCCTCACTACCCGATTCGGGTAGTGTTTCTAGGTAGATATTTACTACCAATGTGGGCCCACCACACCCACGACGGGCCAACAGCACGCAGGTATTCCTGAACGGTTACCCATCCAAGTACTAACCGCGCCCAACAATGCTTAACTTCAGTGATCTTACGAGAACTGGTGTTTTCAGCGTGGTATCGCCGTTGGCGATATAATATAAATATATAAACAAAAAAATACATATGAAATTCATAAGCCTTTCGTATGGATTCGATTTCGATTCCTTCGGTTGAGCTTCCTTTGGAATTGAAACGAAGGGCCTATGACAAAGCCATCGGACGTGTCCTCAGGTTAAATCAATTCAAATATTCTTCTTAGTTTTGTACCAGAAATTGAATATAATATCAATTCAATCATATATTAAAATATCTCAAAACCTTGTATTATAATAAAATGTACATAGATAATAACATAACATAATCATCAAATTATTTTTTGTAAAGTATTAATAGTATATGACATTACAAGTAGGGTTAGAAACGTATTTACGGGGCGATAGATGTTTGCATTACGAGTTGTAAAATCATGGCCTTCGGCCATGGTTTTTCAAGTCGTTCTGTGAACATTGAGCTCCACGTGAAGAGACGTGCGTAGCATTACGAGTGATGTGCGATATTTTATTCGAAATCAGCATGTTATGAGACTGCAGGGCCGTCTGAAGAGTGAGTCGTGAAAACATGCGACTGACGTGGCAGTCATCTGCTTGGGCTGTGATAAGTAATCTTATATGGCGCGAAATTTTAAATTTGGTTTGGTGCGAGGTATAGTGCCATGTGGTATCATTATTTTTCCCAACAGTACGGTTAGAGAATGTATTGTGATTTATTCAGTGGCCATTTGTGGAACTATTTACATGCCAGTGTGGTGCTTTTTGGAACTAATTACATGCCGCCAGCTGACACCATTCGGTAAAGGGCCTATCTAACGCTCACTCTTCAGGGGGCGCTACAGGCTTATAACATGGTGATTTCAAATGAAACATTTGAAATATATGTTACTATCATTATATGATGTATGTATTTCAGCTTGCTTTTCAAATATGTATTTTCCGCAAGAGTATCCGCCAGGGAAGGGTAAGAGGAGGGGCAGGTTTTTTGACGATTTGTGACTTAGGGTGGAGGGGTTAAAGCAGAATGTGACACATCCCACATGGAAAATATAAATGTGAATAACTTTTTTTTGAAATGTTTGAAAGAGCGAAAGTAGTAAAATTATTTTACAAGTAAAGCATCTAAAAACAGACATCACACTTCTTCCCCTACTTCTCTCCTTTCTCTAACTTACCTTATCACTTGCCCTAGTACGAAGATGCACATTAGGGTGCCTCATGAAATTCTTTTTTTTAGAGTTTCTAAAACTTTAAATTGCAAATTTCTTTCTTTTTGTGAGAAAATGATCCCCTATTTTTGCCGGATTAAAAAAGAAACATTTAGAGGTGCCTATGCAGCTTTTTACTTCTTTGTATATTAAAATTCAGAATTAGAGAAATTTGCAACCAGAACGCTCAAGATGGGAATTCACGACTGGCCCAGTACTGACTCAGTATAGATTGTGGGATTCATACTACTGGACGCATGTCTGAACGGGAGTTAAAAACAATTTTCATGAACGTCTCAGATCTTTGCAAGACCTTTGAGTAGAACATAAATAGAGATGTTTTGGACAAAAATGGAAATATTTCGTCGAGCTCTGTCAAAATAAAACTGTTTTAAAGGTTTTTATACCTTTTTTCACCAATTTCGTAACTAAAGCGGCTTTCAAATACTTTTTCCAAAGTTACGTATCAGCGAATCTCTGGTTTTACGCAATTTTCGAAAAGTTCTTACAATTTTTTAAAACGAGCTAACGAAACCAGATAAGCGGGAAAATTTTGTTTGAATCAAGTACTTTTAGCGAAAAAAACACTTTCATTGACTGCACATTTATTTTTAACTCAAATTTTAATTGATACAGTCGCTATACGAAAATGTCTTTTTTACCTTCTTTTCGGACACTTTTTGAACGACTGCAGCTTAATTTTTGTAAACTTCGTAAATTATTTTTATCCACAATTTGTCTGAAGATAATATTTCATCAGCGCAGTTTGGGGCTCTATACTGAACAAGCAATGGAATCCGTTCATCATGTCTTTAAAATCACGTGGGAGAAGTATGAAGTTGGAAGAGCGAATTCTAATTATGATGAACAATTATTGTGGGCTGTTTGTGAATACAACTCTTCTCACATCTTAGTTTTTTCCTCGTTTAAAATATACAAATACATTAAAAAACAATAATTGAGTTTCAGTGATTAAGAATTCACTTTTGGAATTATTGTACAAAATGTTATGATGATATGAAGCTTATTTAAATAAAGCCATAAGTTCACAGCTTTATTCGAGTTATTCTTATTTTTCACTGCAATATAAAGCCTAATTCATAATGATCAAATAAAATTTAGTGACGTTAGAATTTACGAAAATGGATGATGGATAATCTTTTAATTTATAAAAATTAACCGAAAAAAATACGAAAATTAAGCTGCAGTCGTTCAACAAGGTTCCGAAAAGAAGATAATTTTTCGCCATTTTAGAACACATTAACCAGATTTTCAATAGCATTTTTAAATTTTCCTTAAATGTTTATGATCTCGGCTTGACCATTACTGGGCCACTACAACGCTGGTGGTTAACTCCGGCTGAGTAAGGAAATTGATACCTGGGACGTCTTGATTATATACTTACTAACAGTTATATTTTTACAGTGATCAACAGCTATCTACATAAATCTCTATTTTCCCTACAGTATCTGGTGCAGTTTTTGAACAAATTAATCATGGCTATAATAATAGTGATGCAGTACCGGAATCGCTGGAAGACGTTATAGGAAGCTACGTTTCCGTGAAATTGCGAGGTGACCGTGTTCTTACTGGATTTTTAAGTGGTCCACCTACAGGAAATTTTGTACCAAATCGAATTTATGTGCGATTTCCGTTTAGCACTCCTTTGCATGCGGACCTTCAACCTGTCGATGACAATGAGAATAATAATGAAAATTATCCGAATAACCTCTGTTTTTTGCAAATACGACCTGACTTTTTCTTATCAGCAACTCTCGAGACTAACCAAGTAATTGGACCCACGAGTGTTTTATTAATACACCGAAATACGAATACAAATGGTCCTGTCATTCCTCATTATGGAGTTCTACATTATTATAACGGTAATGTTCCTACACTGGCACGACATATTAGACATTAGTTCCTTCTTATGACTAAGGAGAATGCTCTAAAAATATCCTAACAATTTGACATTTTGCCTTCAACTTATTAGACGCCAAACTTTATTACCTTTCGCGGCATTATGATGAAAAAATTTTCATGTTAATATTACAAAAATTAAGAAGCTTTAGCAATAGCCCAAAAGACAAGCATGTAGATAATTTCCGTCGATAGTGTAGTTATACTTATTTGTTACTCGATATTGTAAATTGATTCATTTGAGAAACCGAATTCTATCTATCTGCTGAAGAATGTGTGTTTTATGTAGTTGTTGTTTGAGTATCTTCAAGCAATTAACTGATATATGTAGAAAAGTGGATACATTGTGTATTTATTTCTAAAATGTACGCATTTTGAAGAAAAGTAACTTCGCACACCAGCCAAATAAAAATATTCTTAAAAATTCTCTTAAACAAATTATTCGACTGAAACCACCATACAGGATCGAAAAGATGAAAAAGTGAAAAAAAAGTTCTAAATAATGATCTCGGATGGTTGTTGCAAAAAGTAGCGTGGGATACACGTGCGCACAGGCAATTGCTACTCGTGTGATTGCAGCATTTGTCTTCAATTCTTAGCACTCTTCTACGTTTTCCACTCGCTTCGCTCGTGCGCTAACTTTCAGCTCGTGCTTTGAATCTCCGGCTCATGCTGCAAGTTTCATACATGTCAGCAATCCCTCTTTTTCGCACTTGTATAACAAATAGGTACTATAACAACGGTAGTAGAATATTATGCAAAAAGTATGGAAAATAGGCTGTGTGAAAAATGTGGAAAATATGCAGTTCAAAAAAGTGCAAAGTTTTTCTTAACATTTTCTTCTTAGAATCGTCTACAAATATAAAAAGATTTTTTTTTTATATAAAAATACATTTTATAATTAGAGGAAATATACTTTATTATCCCTAACATTACATGTAATTTGATACCAAACATTCTATGGTATGAGACTCTAGTGAGATTAACAATCTTCATCACCAAACTCAATGTAAATAATGCAGACTAGCAGTTACTGTACATTAAATTCTTCCAAATCAGTTTTCACTTCTCCGTCGTTGTATATCTACAAAAAATGAAGGTCGTCATTCTGCTCTTTAACTGCCTGGTTTTCACCAATTTTGCAAGTAAGTGTACCTAATTAATAATTATAATCTTAAAATTCATACATTCATATTTTTCACATTAAACCCCCTGTTTTTGGCTCTAGTTTTTGCTTTGTTTCTAGATTTTTTTCACCCCACAACTTAACAGCTTTTATTAGCCTTTAGGATCATTTAAAAGAAGATAGATTGTTGGGGAAGTTCCGTGAAAAAAGTTGTTCAAAAATGATATGTCACCTTCAATTGCTAGGAATCTGCGCACCTAGTTTACCCCCTGCATGATTTTGTATTTCTAGCTGATCGGTGTCATATTACCCCACGTAGAAAATTATCAGGGCAGACTTCCGTCTAGTAAGGGCATTGTCTAGATCGCCTAATCTGGACTGTCTTTTTGGGCTCTAATCGTATGCTGGCTAGCCAAGTGTTGAAAAGTATGAAAAATTAAAAATTTGAATCAAAAACAAAGATTTTCTTTTCTCATCATCGAGACAGTCTTTGAAATAATTTTTAACGTCAAGCATTTTAAATAGATTTTCACATGACCGTCCAGGTTAGCGTTTGACCATACAAAAACGTTTCACTTCTACTCAGGGCCATAATAGACCGTCTCGACAGCGCACAGTGGGTCACAATCCAAAATTCCTGAACCAAACCCCCAAAATCAAAAATTACCATTCAAGGTGAACTACTAGGAAATTTTGTATAGATGGTATTAGTGCGCTCAAATCCGAAATAGCAGATAGTTTGATCGAATATTCGACAGCAGGTGCACGCTCAAAGTTCACCTCGCCGAGGAACGCCTGAAGATAATACGAATATATCAGTCAATAAGTCCTGGGAAATAAATGTGCGAAATAAAAGGTGATCCTGGAGTTATGTACAAAATTTACTTCGGCTCAAGAGCAATTATTCCCTGTGTTGAGTTCACGTGAATGTTCCGTGAATGTGGCTGCTTCGAATTCTTGTTTTTACAAACGATACATAAAAGCATTGAAGAAGTAAGTTGTGATCTGGCGAGATCCAGAGCAGCCTTTAATAGTTTTATGTGCGAAAAAGTATAAGCAATCAAATCACGTGATCGGCGCTTCCACTTATTTCCACCCTTTTTTTGTAGAAGACATCAAGCGAAGTCGCTCACGCGCTGACTAGGCACGAATGCAGGCCTGCCTTTAGGCATAGTCAGCGCGCCTGACAAATTGAACCGAAGGGCCTATGACAAAGCCACCGGACGTGTCTTCAGGTTGCGGATAGACAGTCCCTGTATCAAGGGTTTCTGCTGAATATGGTTACAATAATTAATACGCGGTCACGGACAATTGTCCAGGGATGGTCCCGAAGGAATAACCCCTAAGCGGAGGTGTAACAACCGTGCCGAAAGTGATACCGGGATACGACTCAGGGATACCGGGCGAGCTCTCAGAGTATGAAGCCTCATCCTTACATGCGGGGCTCTACAAAGATGGACAATGACACCACAAAACCACCAAAAAGTTGTAAATGCGGATCAAAGCGATCGAACGCGCAGAGTACCCGACAATGGGTCGGGAAACAGGGCCGATGACCCTAGAGTTCGGGGTGCTGAAAATAATTTAGATGGAAACACGAGGAAGAACCGGCGAAACGCCCACATTGAGTGGACGAATCAACTCAAGGGTGACTTGCTAAACTGCTACGATGCCAGCATTATCCAAGCTCACACAGGCTTTATAGCGCGTACGCACACCCTGTGGTGCCAGAAACACTCAGAGCTTCAGCACGTTTCGATTCAGTCATTGCGAAATCAAAGAAATTGATAAGTACGCGAAGAGCTTCCCCAACCTCTGCTTGAACAAGCTGCAGACGAAAATGAGGAAGCGACATTAAGACCAACCGCGAAATACAGGCACCTTCTGATAGATGATCGGGATGTCAGAAGGTGTTCGAAAAAGGCTGCCGAGAGAACCTGCTAATGCACAGGTGCGTCTGCAAAGACGTAGCAGCCCATCAGTGCGTCCTGTCAATAGCCTGGATTGACCACCGGAAAGCTTTCGATTCAACCTCTCATAGACTTATCATCTGTCTGTTGGAAACCTTAAAGGTTCAACCAAACATAGTGAGATGCATAGAGAGATTGATGCCCCTTTGGAAAACTAGATTTACTATCTTGTCTGGAAATTTTCTTGTGACATCGAACAACGTCACCTTCCAGAGGGGTGTCTTTCAGTGCGATACCATGAGCCCTCTGCTTTTTTGCATCAAACTTCTGCCTCTATCAATCGCACTACGAAATTCTCCTGTATACCTCTGCGATGACACTAATCATCGCGAGCATAAGGTCACTCATGCACTTCATATGGATGACCTGAAGATCTAAGCTTCTGGTAAAATCAAACTTCAGAGTGCTTCAAATATCGTCAAGGTCTACACAGGAGAGATTGGTATGTACTTTGGATTGGACAAGTGTGCCAAGATTCATCTGAAGAAAGGAAAGATTTTTGGCGTTTTCAATAACCCTGAGCTTGTGGATATAAGTTTTATTAGACATCTTGACACTTGAGAGACCTACACAAACCTGGGCGTGCCTTAAAGCCGCATTCAGGATGCATTATCAGTGAATGAGTCTCCGAAGCAGATACCATCATCTTCTTCAACAGATTTGGGCTTAAAATCTGTCGGCGTTGAACAAGCTATCTGCGACTAAGATGCTTACTGTTCCGGTTCTACTCTGCTCTTTTGGAGCGGTTAAATGGATGAAGAACGAGCTTACGGCCCTTGATATGGCCACACATAAGATCATGCATATGCATAAGAGATTGCATATCAATTCGTCCGTTCCGCGATTATACATCTCACGCCGTCAAGGCGGACGCGGACTTCTGAATCTCCATTGTCTTCATAACCGAATTGTTCTAAGTACAGCTTACACCGTTGCAAATGGTAGAGATCCTCTCTTAAAAATGGCCAGGAAACACGATATATATATTGTAACTCGCGAGTTACAGGACCAGCCTGGGCATAGGCAAAAGGAATATCTCCTGCGTGATGCTCATAGAAAAGCAGCATCACACAGGAGAAACTCTAAAGCGCAGGCTCCAGTACTCCCACGCAGCTAAATCTTACGTAAGTGTGGGAGGGCAAAGAGGAGCGAAGTAAATAAAAAGCGCTCCCCGGCCGAAAAACGGCATTCAGAATCTCGCGTCTGAAAAGCGCGGATCACAGGGTGGAGACCTTGTGAGAAGACCTGAGGATTGTTTCCTCTTTTCTTGTCACACAAGTTCCTCCCAAGTGGAAAAGAGATAAAGTATTTGGCCTC
>CAKNYM010034040.1:0-11454 GCA_932195095.1 Andricus curvator
AGTGACTTATTCTTCGGGACAGTCGGAGTACGAAACTGGGGGCGCTTGATCATGATGATGATCGTGGTCGGATACTTTGATTCATTCTGATTTGAGGAAATCTCAGTATGGATTTTACTGCGTGATTTGTGGTGCGATTGTTAGTATCTACGATGGAACGGACTTCAGTTAAAGATGTTTCGTATTTTTTAGAATCGTGAGCGCTCCCAAGTTTATTTTGTGGGTTTGTGATAGTGTCATGCTTCGATTACGAAAAAGACTATCTGCTATTGAATAATTGGACGGCTGCTTGCAAAGTACAATGGTGGATAATAATTGTATAATTGAAGGAAATGTCAAATTCCGGGATGGCAAGAAGGTGAGTTCATTCTTTTGTATGCGCTGCATTGAACAAATGTCCAAATTCGCGATTTTGAATGAGTAGTGAGAATTAACGTACTGACTTGGAACTCATTCGATTATGCTTTTCGCCTAGGCAAATATTTCGCACCCTATAGCTCTGTCAGAATTCGTGGTTAAACTGAATTATCAGAATATGTTACACAAGCTTATTTACTGCGTTTGGCACCGAAATGTACAGCAATACTTTTTTTCTCCAATATTATTTACCAGCACGTTTTAGTATGTGATATTTTATTTCAGTGCATTGTTTTGTTTCTTTGTTTTTTTTTTTTTTATATTGGAAACAAGTTTTTATTTATTTTTCTATCTTTATATGTTCAATTATTGCGCCCTTATTGCATTTGCGAAAACTTGTTTCCTGCTGAAAAAGTCTACATAGTAAATTACATGAGTACCTATCTGGGAACCCATATGGGATCCTTTATGAAAACCTCAATTACGAGCTGACATAAGACGGGATATTACTGCTTGGGTTTCCATATTTACCATATACCTTTACGGAAACCTATGAATTGCTTCTATATGAAATTCCACATAAGAGGATAACTTTAAAAAAATAAAATATGATTTAAAAGTCTTACGTGTGCTCTAGTGTCGCAAACTCGCAAAACCAGGTAAAATTTTCTAGATGCATTTTAATTTAATTAGAAAGTCACGTGCGCGCCTGCAGCGCGCGCCTTCGTCACTTCCTGCGTACGGTAGTTTTGAAAATGTTATCTTGAATAATCGCAAGGGTAGTTGCTAACAAAGTTGACCACTTTAATTCCCAGTCATTTTCTACTTTTTAAAATCTTACTAGACTTTGCTTAGAAAATATAAAGAAAAAGGCAGGCAGTGTCTTGTCACCCACCTGTCCCAAACTACAAATTCAAAATGAAAAATTGCTAAATTATAATAATAACATTTTTAATGTTTCAGGTTAACACATAGTATAACTTATATTTAGTTGAAAACGATAATATTCAAGAATAGGATTTAATATTTCGTAGTGGCTAGCCTGCCGGCTGTTTTTTTTTCGCCCATATCCCCATATTTTGCGTCGTTTTGCTCAAAATTCGAATTTTCGATTTTTTTTCATAGAATTTTCGATAAATAAAACCAAAATGACAAGTCCTATCAAAAAATGCTTTAAATATGTTTCGTAGGACTCTTTAGAAGCGACAATTCCTTGTTAAAATTGTTTCCGTATCTCACGCCGTTTGGTTCGAAATTTGAATTTTCGATTTTCTGAATAGTACTTTTGGTAAATAAAACCAAAATGACAAGTCCTGTCAAAAAATGGTTAGAAGAAATCTTGTAGGACTTTCTGAAAGATTCAATTCATCGTTGAAACTTTTTTCCGTATCTCACGTCGTTTAAAGTTAGACTTTTCGACTCATTCATTTTCGATGCGTTGATTACGAACATGTAGATGCAAATACCTGCAAATATAATTTTCAATGTTAAAACTTGAAAAAATTACGTTTTTTGCGAACTGTAAACACTATCGGTACCAGTAAAAAGCATATCTAAAGCATACGGAAGGGTCTGCTGTCACGCTTTTTAGAGTAAGGCCATTTAATTTAAGAGTTATTTTGTTAGTTTTTGGCTTTTGACGCTTTGGATGGAACGTTCTATGTATATATCACACGTTGTCGTCGATTTGTGACTTAAGGGCATGCTCTTCGGTGACCACGTGACCAAACCAGTCCTTGGTTATGAAATTTTTTTTGGTGTTCACCATGTCCAAACGCAATGATATATCGCTCTCAAAATTTGGAATATAGGAAGTGAGACAATAATTTGCGTTTGTATGTTTAGTTTGAGTAATAATTTTGAAAAAAATTATCCATGTTAAAAAATAAATGTGTAAAATTATTTTCATTTTTTTTTGGTGCTCACTACGTCCACACGGATTGAGATATCGTGTTTAGAATTTGAACGATTAAATAAAAAGCACTAAAGAACGTTTGTATACATCAATATGTTTATAATTTCAAAGAAATTTCATTTATAAATTGATAAAATAGGATATTACCACTCGAGTCGAGCACTTTGCAGGTAATGTTTGGTTTGATGCATTTCAGATTTTTTGATTCGCGTATGTTGATAACTCACACAAATTTTGGACTGAATCGTCTAAACATTTTAAAAAATCAATATAAACAATAACATCTGCACATTCGTTGCAAATCAAAAAATAAGTATCTGCACACACGTACCCTGCCGATGAAACAGCACGGGCGAAAGGCACTGGGCCGTCAGTGCCGTTTCAGTGACTGTTTGTGCTGATTTCGGCACCTAAACGGCACTCAGAGTGATGCGACGGTCATATAATGGTCCTATTGTATTCGTCACGTACCGGACTGGCAGAGTGGTTTACAGTAGTTGGCCGCCACCAACCCGAATCCCTTTTTAAAACTTTCTTCAAATTATTAACACTTTTTTTAATTTATGAATTTTCTCATTATATATATTTTATACTTATAAATTATATACTAATATACTATTCTGAAGTTTAATTCGAAAATGTTGTCTGTTTTGGCGTCTCTCATTCCATTTACGAGAAACATTATGTTCATTCGAATTTTAAACTTTTCAAAAAAAAAGTTGGATATCTGAAATTATCGAAACCCGTAGATTCTGAATTTCTAACTTTCGCAGAGGTAATTTCAAAATTTCACAAATTTTAATTTTTCATTTTTAATCCCTTTCAGCTGGTCTACTTGGTAGCCTATTCGCAGGTATAAAGGGAACTTCTGCAGGCATTTAAAACTGTAATCTGAGAAGCTTTAAACGAGCAGCACTGAAACGGCACTGGGCAGTGCCGTTTGAGCCAGCATTTTTAGGAATTTCTAGCGGAGAAAAAAAGAAACTTTCAACGTCGATAAAGTCGAGACTTTCCAAATCCTGAACACGATATCTCAATCCGCGTGGACGTCGTGAGGACCAAAAAAAAATGAAATTAATTGTACACATTTATTTTTTACTCGGATAATTTTTTTTTTCAAAATTAGTACTCCAACTAAAAATACAAACACAATTTATTGTCTCAATTCCTATATTCCAAAGTGTAAAAGCGATATATTATTCTGTTTGGCCATGGTGAACACCAAAAAAATGTTCATAACCGAACTTGGTAACGTGATCTCGACTTTATCGACGTTGAAAGTTTCTTCTTTTCTCCGCTAGAAATTGCTAAAAATGCTCCAAAAATAATGACAGGTTACGTGTGTGCAGATACTTATTTTTTGATTTGCAACGAATGTGCAAATGTTATTGTTTATATTGATTTTTTAAAATGTTTAGACGATTTATTCCAAAATTTGTGTCAGTTATCAACATACGCGAATCAAAAAATCTGAAATGTATCAAACCAAACATTACGTGCAAAGTGCTCGACTCGAGTGGTAATATGCTATTTTATCAATTTATAAATGAAATTTCTTTAAAATTATAAACATATTGATGTATACAAACGTTCTTTAGTGCTTTTTATTTAATCGTTCAAATTCTAAACACGATATCTCAATCCGTGTGGACGTAGTGAGCACAAAAAAAATCAAAATAATTTTACACATTTATTTTTCACATTGATAATTTTGTTCAAAATTCACAATTTTTCCGTCCCTAGATCCGAAGTTGCTATTTTAGGTGAAAACTAAAAAAAAATCATTTTATACGTACGCAGATTCTTGTGTAGTTCAAAATCGATTTATTAACGTTGATTCCAAATAATAATAAATAATGATAATTATTTTTGCATAATACTTTTTATAAAATTTCAGGCCATAGATAATAACCTTTATCTGGCACACTGGGTTCAGATTAACCTCAAACTGATTTCACCTCAATTTAAGACCATGTATGACTGGAAAATTTTGTTTATTTTTTTTCGAATTTTCAAGTTTCAAAATTTTTGTTCGCTCATCTTCAACATTTTTTTTCGTAGTAAATATTAAATTTAAACAAAATAACGCATATCACCTTTTGAAGGGAGTATCCGATAATGAAAATTTTCGCGTGTCAAAATAAACGATTGGCCCTTTGTAGCAAGCATTTTTATGCCTGGAGTCAATTTGACCCCAGTGTGCCAGTTATGTTACGTCCAGATATTTGTGTTAGCTAAGGGATAATGTATCCTTAAAAATGAGGGGATATTGTTAAATGCTGATGATAGAATCAAATCAATCGTTAAACTACTCATTTTTCGATATTTTAACCTATTTTTTCTCCTGTTCCGTATATATTTTTAGATGCTTTTTCAAATTCTTATTAAGTTGTATAGCCGTATGTCACGTCACCATGTAACAGAAAGATGTTACTTACAAATGTTACCGATATAGGATGATCATATTTATGCCATCACCATATGAATGTAATATGTTAAATAATAGCGAAAAAACCGAATATATAGATGTAGAATATTAGTACATACATATGTTTAAACTAATACAATAATTAATGCCATATGTAACACATCAGTCACCTAACAATGTACAACGTAACACTAGTGAAAGGAGTATGTAAATAGTCAGACACACGGTAACCGAAAGTGTCTGACTAAACACATTACACATAATTAAGTTAGTAGTAGAATTCATATTCCTGAAAGAGCAAGAGATGAGGTAATCGGCAACCGAGAGTATCAGCAGAGGGAATTTACATATTGGCTGCTCGCACAACTGAACACACACTAGCGTAAATCATTCAACGCTCAATAGTATTAGTCACCCACTAGCATCGCTCTCAGTCGGATAATAATGTAACCAAACATACTGACATGTATAAACACTGAGCTGGACTAGATACGGGTAATATTATCAATAGAAACATCCCGATTTCAAAAGTTAGAAACGTGCCGATTTCAAAAGTAGAAACGTGCCGATTTCAAAAGTTAGAAACGTGCCAAATTCAAAAGTTCGAAAGTGACTTTCGGCACGAATTCATCGCCCCTATCCCTAGCATGGAGAACCCATCATATATAAACACCAGAGACATCCCTGTCAATTGTCTTACGTTCTCGGCAGTCACACTGTTCACTTCGATCTACGATTAACGAATAACTTTGACCAAGTTACGGCTTCTATCTCATTGTGACTGAAGAAACACTTAAATTAAGTCGCGCACATTCAAGCTCAATTTAAAATAGTTGACGTGTTCGAGTCTTGAACTAAGTCCCTTCGGCTGACACTTCCGGTCGTCGTAAAGTGAGTCTTTTACGGATAAAGTCTGCGGTGTTAAACGTTCGCGAAAAGAACTCAAGTGTGGATTGGGTGACTGTTAAAGAACCCAGTATCGCACTACCGCTATTGAAAAGTGTTCGTACACCTTTTCACTATTGAATTACTTCCGAGTTTATTTAATTTATCATTCGGTAAAACTCCGTCGGTGTTTTACAAGAAACGCGTCGATCCAACCAACAACGCAACTCACTCTCGCCCTTTCAACCGTCGAAAGGTATATGTAAGTTTATTTCATGTAACTTTTAAATCTGTTCTTACTCCTTATAATAAAGAAATTATTCAAGCAACCATCTCTTATTCATTTTAAACACTGTACTCTGACACAGTCCGCGTAGGGCTGATAAGTGACACACAAACCCACAAACAAATAATTGGTCAGGTCTTACCAGCCTGACATAATCAGCACACTGGTCTCTGTCTTTTCCTATTTTCCATACTACCCTCGCCTATTGCTCGGGACGTGATAGCTGATTTGGTGGCAGCGGTGGTATTCTCACTTCCGTTTAAATTCAGTGTTTTTATTAACAATTTAACTTCAGTGTAGTTTTAAGATAGGTATTTCATCGGCACTCGAGAGTATAAGTCCTTCTTAGATACGTTGCACGGTCACCTTCAGGGCAAGGCAAAGTTCGAAGTGCATGACAGGCGTTGGTATACTTCGCGTGCTCCCAAGCTCTGTCATCGTTAATAATCCTACGTAATACCCTGAATTAACCTTGTATGTACTCCTTGTAGCAGGATTGTACAAATGAAGTGTTTAAATCAACGTCATCGAAGATCATTATTCAACAGTCGCGTTTTAAATCGTTCCGCGAACTAACATCATTTTAAAACGAATTTTAGATTGAAAAATTTAACAATTTCCAAAGCCTAACTAAACCACAACCGTGTGGAAATCCCATCTAAAAGAGGATCAAGGGGCTAGAAAATTAATTAACTTGAAAAGTCGAACCTTTCCGACATTTAAAACCATCCAAATAATTTAAAAATACAACTCTTATAATTTTGAAGTATTTATGAGCCTGCACTTGACCATAAACTGGTCAAACATATAACTAGATACAGGATTTGCACTCATTAATTGCATATTTCACTTTACATTTTAATATAAACAAGTCTCAACCCATTGTGAGTTTTCTTCTTTTACGGATTAATCACCCGTAGATGGAATTCTTATAATGGATTAACTCATCACAATCTTTTCAAGTTTTAACAAACGTTTGAGATTATAACTTGTGTTCACAGTGTACCTATAATTTGCTACAGCATATTACCTTTCATGTCATTTGGCGTTTGTTAGATAAACTCTCTTCAGGCCATACGATTCATTGAATTCTTATCATAATAATTTTATACATTCAGTGATAGTCAGAATTATCGCTGCAGAACTTATCATAAAACAGGGATTCTTTTATTCGTTCTTTTCGAAGTTTATTTGTCTAACCGTTACTGCCCTTTTCCACTATACAACTGAGGCAACTCCTGGTTAGTGATCAATGTGCACATGCGGTCGGACAATTCATTTACTTTGCGACGAACATTATTTCATCTGAAAGACACAAATATCATTTCAATTCTGAACCAAAAGGAAAGTTCCTAATCGAATTATCAATTCTTTGCTCGTTACCGAGTCAGAAATTTTATGAGGGATATTTAATCCACTTATAGACAGAATTACACTTTCAAAGAAAGGAGTTCTTGCAAATCATTCATTTAAAGAACCTTTAACCTTGGATACATTCTAAGGGCGAATTTCGGATTATCTATCACAGCTTATAAATAAACAAAAGTACAAAACGATAATTTCAGTCCACACAAATTACTTTAAAGTTAACATGGCTGATTTGGTGTACGACCCATCCTTGAACAATAATTTGATTCAATTGGACGAGTTATCACCTTTTATTGAAATTAATCATTCGAAAATTCTAATTTGTCACAAAAATTCATTATCAACACTTGGTACAGTTCAAATTTTGTGAGAAGTTGTAGGCTCCGGAAGCTACGATCATGGTTCTTTAAAAGCAACCAATCCCGACGCAACTGGAACGTGTACGTCATCCGCTTCTGCTCCTTCTGTCCTAGAAGGTAAGCAAGAGCGGGGAATTTACGCGAGAAAACATCGGGCAACACTGTTCCTTGGAGTCAGGTCTCTAGCCGCGGATGATTTTACGCGGCAGACGGGACAGTTGGAGATGAAATTTCACCTCTGGATACTTTTTTAGAGCTACCAATCTTTGTGGAATGTTGTGAGGAACAGTGTTGACGGACCAGATGAAGTGATCCCAGAAGAACAGCCTTTTGCATCCGGTTCGCGATGGAATGAGCCTGACGCTGGCAAGCCGGAATCTTGTTGAGTTGGCTAATAAATGAAGCTTTCATACCTCCAAGACAGCCGATTATGAGAACTACAAGATGGACTTTGAAGCCTTGGTAGAGCCTGCTTAGCTCGAAAAGAAGTGCTTGATATTTCGCCCGTTTTTCTTCCTCCTTTGCCGTGATATTACCATCGGCTGGTGCCGAGAATTCAATCACGTAAACTTGTTCTTCAGATCTTGGAGGACAATATCAGGCTTCGTAGCACTGATACGTTGAGTTGTCGAGAATGAGAAATTCCAGTAGATCTTACACTGATCATTCTCCACAACGGACTCGAGTTCCCCCTTGGCGTATGGAAGACGGGCAATAGATCAACACCATAGAAGTGCCTCAGATGGTAATATAACACTTTTAGAGCCGCATTGTGTCTCTCTATGTACCCGTATCGTGCATATTTTGAGCATCCACTGAGAACATGTCCAAGTGTTTCTGGCTCTTGCTTGCACGCTCGGCAGTTGGTATCGCCTACAGGTATATTCATTATGCGCTCGCGGTAAACTAAGGTGTCTATAACGCCATCTTGACAGGCAAAAAGTCTCCGATTTTAATCCAGCAGACTTGAGAAACATGTTTGACAGACCCATCGAGAGCTCTTCTCTACGTATAATGCCGTAGAATTTACCATGAAGGGGCTTGTCAGCATGTTCTCTTAGTAGAAGCGTATGTTCTGCTTCCTGTACACGACTTTTGAGCACCAAAGGTGTTAGTGATGCTAGGCCATGTGTAGTGTCGCTGGAATTAAATGGGAGGCCAAGCTCCTCTGCGGCCCTATCTGCGGCACGGTATAAAAACGCCGCAGCATTGACGACTTCATGTTGATGTACTAGTCGCATAAGAAAATCTGTGCTATTTAGAACTGAGCAGGCAGTAGCCAGAACCGTTCTGCGATGAAGACACTCTAAGCTCAGCAAGCCTCTACCCCCTTTATCTCGAGGGAGGTATATTCGAGGTACGGAAGATCTAGGATGATGACTTCGATGGATTGTCATCATCTTGCGTGTGCTTCGGTCAAGTTGCTTCAACTCATCGACGTTCCATTTTACTGCACCAAACGTGTAGAGCAGTATAGGAACGGCCAGCATATTGGTCGCCTGGATCTTATTCTTTCCAGATAATTCGGAAGCCCAAATTTTTCTGAGAATTTGGCGATACCTTTTTCCAAGGGCCGTTTTTAACGCAAGCACATCATGGGTTTCCGCTTGCGGTATTCCAAGATATGTATATGTTTCTCCAATACCAAGATGTTGAATGGTATTTCCGCCGATGAGTTGAACATCCTGATCGTGACCCGATGATGTAGTTTCTAGTCTTCCTTGGTGTAGGTGGACGCAGGCACACTTGTCCAGTCCGAAGCTCATGCCAATCGCTTTAGAGTACCTATTTACCGCCTCCACAAGGATGTTAAGGTCCTCTTTCGAGGAAGCAAAGAGTTTAATGTCGTCCATGTATAAAAGGTGGTTGACCTTATATTCTCTTTTGTTCGGCGGGCCACATAGGTATCCAGAGCTTTTGCCTCGGAGCACAATAGATAGAGGCAAGAGGGAGATGCAGAAAAGTATCGGACTTAGAGAGTCTCCTTGGAAGACTCCCCTCTTATATGTGATATAGCTTGTAGTCACTTGTCTTTCGTCAGATGTTATGACCAATCTTGTCCGCCACAAGAGCATAAGCTCTTTTATGCATCTCACTATTTTTGGATGCACCTCCATGCACTCAATGAGCTTAATAAGTAGCTCATGGTTCGTGTTATCGAATGCCTTACGGTAGTCAATCCAAGCCATGGACAGATTGCGTCGATACCTGATCGAGTCCTGGGTGATACACCTGTCTATTAACAGGTTCTCCCTGCAACCTGCCAGACCTCTCTTGCATCCACGTTGTTCAACTGTTGCACTCCATACCGGCTCGATAGATGTTAATATCCTCTCTTTGAGGATGCCAGTGAATAGCTTGTAGCTGGTGTTTAAACAAGCTATGGGGCTGTAGTTCTTTGGACTTGACAAATCTCCAGTCTTAGGAATCAATACCGTGCGTCCTTCCACTAGCCACTGCGGGACGGGTTGTTCTCCGTTTAAGAAAGTAGTAAATATACGAGCTAGATGTTGGTGCGTAGAAGTAAACTTCTTCCACCAAAAGTTGTTGATTTTATCTGGCCCTGGCGCTTAAAAGTTCTTAGTTCTAGCGATAACTTTCTTCACTTCTTCAGCAGTAATTAGTGGACACTCTTCCTCTGGACCTTGTAACCTTTGCCTTTGGCAAAAGTTACGAAAGAGTGCTATATCTGAAGCGTCTTCATTTAGCTGATAAGTATCTCCATATACTTGTTCCCAGAAGACTTGAATCTCTTCTCGACTAGGCGGATTTTTAACGGCACGTGACGTTTTATTGAACAGACGGGAAGGATGAGTAGAAAAGGTGGAATTTTCCTGAATCCACTTTACTCGCCGTTCAAGGCGCTGTTTCGCTGTTGAAAGAGATCTTATTTTTTGCGTCCAGTGCTGCTTGATGGTCAACAGTTTACACTTGTTCAGCGTGTGATTTGCTTTCCTCAAGTTTCGAGCAAGTGCCCTAACATTTGGAGTGAATTTTTTATTTAATGTTATGTAGCTAATCACGCACTCAATATTTGATGCCTGCCGTCTCGCCGTTTCAATTTTGAATTGAAGCTGTGCAATACGCTCGCGAGTCTTACTCAGACGTACTGAAGTTTCGTTACTTCTACTGTCGCTAAGCAAGGACACCGCCTTCTCGTAAACAACACAGTTCAGATTCCAGAGATTAACATCTTCGGGGAGCAAATTTGGGAGAGCAGTATTAGCTTCAGCTAATTTGTCCATCCTGAGAAAGACTTTTTGGTGGATAGATCTCCTACTTCTCATGTTAGCATCGGCTATCTGCAAAGGTGGTCTTGCTGGAACGGGTGGAATGTTCGATGGAGGATGTTGCTCTTCTTCTTGTTGATAAAGAGCTTCATATCCGTTTTTTTGCAAAAAGGATACCTGATCTCTTAAATACTGAGGCGTTTGATGAGCATATTCCGGGTACATATTGACCCAACGGTCATGTAACCTCTGCATGAATCCTCTTCGCGCCGGTGAGCTTCTTTGCCAACAGGTAAGGATGTCCCTCCTGAGTTGGTCCGACCATTTAAATCGATGTTCTCGCGTTTGTTCGGGGCCATTGCCTGGTCGTCGCCTCGGTTCGGTCCTATTGCCACTCCCGACTGAACCATGGCCTCCATCCGAGAGAGGCCTATTGTGGGTGGCACTGCGCGATACTGGTGTCGTAACCGCATAATTCATTGCATTGGGGAGTTAGCCCAAAGCAACGTGGCTGACTGCAAGAGCCGGAGCTCTCGGGCGATGGGGTCGCCACATCCCTATGCCTGAATTAAACAGTTCAAATTATTATTATTATTATTATTATTATTATTATAGATTAGCAGTTC
>CAKNYM010034043.1:0-33184 GCA_932195095.1 Andricus curvator
TAAATACTAACGACCCTAATGCCAATTGAAAAAATCTTCTTTACAGTTTTAATTTTTTCATCCGGCGTATTTCATCGTCAAACAAATTTCATTACCGGCGGCATTTTTTCGTAAACATTATGGAAATAGAATGATATTTTAATTTTTAACAATAACTTTAAAAGATTATTTCATAACACCCCCCTTCTCTGCAAACAATCTTTTCAACTTTAGCCCCGCTTCATAGGCATAGCAAAGAATTGAAATCATGCATGTGTTATGAAAAATTTATCATATAGCAAAGAAATTCAAATAGTTTTCGAAGTAAATTTTAAAAACATAAACTTGAAAAAGTCAAATTGTGTAACAAAATTGCACAAAAGGAGTTAAAATGAGATCTGACTTTTATGATATAGAATTTTTTTTTTTAATTTAGGCTACTAAGTATTTGTTGGAGTACTTAGGGCTCGTTCAAAAATTACGCAACATTCTTCATGAAACATGAAGCATCATACATAAATTACTAAACATCAAAATCAGTGTGTCAAACAAATGTTTAAAAAATATTTTTTTTAAGAGTTAAACTTTATTTTTGTATGTTTTTAAAGATTTATAGAGACCAGCTTCTTTAAAATAAATTGTCCATTATGGCTTCGATTAGGATTTCACATGGACACAATCAAAATGCTCCCATTTGAAATCTACCCTATACCTTCAAATTGGAGCTTCATTAGCAAATTTTAAATTTCAAGTCTAATAATAAATTATATTATTCTTTACTGAAACGTTTCAAATGGAAAAAATAAAACTTAGAAACATCATAAATTAGGCAATTCAAGACTTCGTGGGTTTAAAACTAAGCAATATTGAATTAAAATCATGAAAATTTAAAAAAATTCAAATTTAAACTTTGATACTTTTATTTTGAATGTCTAATTTCATATTGTGCCTTATGGATATTATATCGAATTCTAGTTATTTCACGCACCAACTGAATTTCCACAAAAACGGGCAATTCCATATAAGAAACTTTCTAACCTTAAAAATTGATTATTTTATGTTCTTTTAACTTCGTTGTGCTTTTTTGGCAGATGATAATATTACACATTTAATTGATTTTAGCTTTAACTTAGAGCTCAAAAGTTTTAGAATATTCATTGGTTAAGAAGGAGGTGCATGAATATACCCCAAATTCCATATTACCTAAGTTTCATTTGACCGAAAATCAAGTTACCGATCAATTATTTATTATAATTTTTATTTTGTCGAATTTTCAACTCGCATAACCTCTATTTGTCCTAACTACCAATTATCATAATTTCTATTGTACCGAATTCTCATTTGGCATAATTTTCGTATTTTCGAATTTTTATTCACCATAATCTTTATTTATCCTAATTTTAATTAAATCTAATTTCTGTTTTTCCGAATTTGTATTCGACATAAATGTACTTTTTCCGAACTTTCACATAACCTAATATTCATTTAGAAGCATTTCTATTTGTCATATTTTACATTTATCCGAATTATCATTTGTCATAAATTTCATTTTTCCTAATTTTCTTTTATGCTAATGTCTAGGTATCCGAACTGGCATTCGTCATAATTTCCATGTCACAGAAATTTCATTTGTCCTAACAGACTTCCGTTCAGTTTCGAAGTAGTTGTTTCCCACCTAGATGTATTTAGCCTGGCCGGTAATTCAGGTGAAGATGGCGCTGTGAAACACTTCCTACGGTACCAAATACATTAGGCGCGAAATTCAAATGAGGTCTTTGTTTAGAAATGCATAATCAAAATGGAGCTAGTGTGTTCGGTCGGTAACATGTTCCTAAACACTTATTCGCAAACATTCGTGAAAATTTGAAAGATTGATGCAGAACTGCCTAGATGAAGAATGCGAGAAGGTAAGTGCAAACTGAATTACAAAAACATAGTTTAATTTTTATTTGATCTTATCATGAACGCAATATTATCCGATTTTATGTATCAGCAACAAGGGAGGAAATGGTTTGTAGGTGTTCTGTAAATAAGTAACATTATTCTTTAATTACATTTGTCAACAATTTATTGGAAACCAGTTAAAGAAGGTAAATCAGTGATCAGCGAACTTGAGAAACCAAATATTTCAGGTTGAAATTCTTTATTCCACAATAGTTACTTAGGGGTTTATGTTTTTGCTTTCTTTAGGTAAAAGTTGCAATTCTTATTTAGTCTGTAGAAATCTTACTGGTACGTTTTTATTAAACAAATTTTATTTAAGAAAAGTATTTTTTATAAAATGAACAATCTTATAAGCCCTCAATAAAAATGTTTCAAATAAAAACGTACTGAAAAGACTAGTAGAGAATCTTGCAAGAAATGAAATAAGTCCTACAAAATTTGATTCAAGTAAGAATTGCAACTTTTACCTACAGAGAAAGAAACACAAAAACTATAAATAACTAATAATAAACAAATTTTTTTCCAAAATTAGTTACAGTTAAGAAATAGCTAATTAACAATTCTCCTCGATTTTATAAATTATTTTTTACATTGCTCATTTTTGAAACTGAGATAAGTTCAGTACTAACGGCGAACTTGAGAAAAAAGTATTTTTTTTAAAAAGGTTGAAATTGTTTATCTTACAGTATTTATTCAGGGTTTATGGTTTTCCTTTCACATTAGGTGAAAGTTGCAATAAAAATTAAACTATGTTTTTGTAATTCAGTTTGCACTTACCTTCTCGCATTCTTCATCTAGGCAGTTCTGCATCAATCTTTCAAATTTTCACGAATGTTTGCGAATTAGTGTTTAGGAACATGTTACCGACCGAACACACTAGCTACATTTTGATTATGCATTTCTAAACAAAGACCTCATTTGAATTTCGCGCCTAATGTATTTGGTACCGTAGGAAGTGTTTCACAGCGCCATCTTCACCTGACTGCCCGGCCAGACTAAATACATCTAGATGGGAAACAACTACTTCGAAACTGAACGGAAGTCTGTTAGGACAAATGAAATTTCTGTGACATGGAAATTATGACGCATGCCAGTTCGGATACCTAGACATTAGCATAAATGAAAATTAGGAAAAATGAAATTTATGACAAATGATAATTCGGATAAATGTAAAATATGACAAATAGAAATTCTTCTGAATGAATATTAGGTTATGTGGAAGTTTCGAAAAAGTAAATTTATGACGAATACAAATTCGGAAAAACAGAAATTAGATTTAATTAAAATTAGGATAAATAAAGGTTATGGTGAATAAACATTCGAAAATACGAAAATTATGCCGAATGAGAATTCGGTACAATAGAAATTATGATACTTGGTAGTTAGGACAAATAGAGGTTATGTGAGTTGACAATTCGACAAAATAAAAATTATAATAAATAATTGTTCGGCAACTTGATTTTCGGTAAAATGTAACTTAGGTAATATGGAATTTAGGGTATATTCATGCGCCTCGTTAAGAAGCTATGATCATGAATGAATACAAAAGTCTCATTTATACTTGATCCATTTTTACGTGACTTTTAGAATTAGATAATTTACCATTTTTACCATGCTAGTTGCTGAATGAATTAGGTTTTCTTATTTTGGAAGCATTTGATGAACTAGATTAGCAAACAATTGTAAAAATTTGTTTTTACTATATAAAAAAATGAAAATACAATTATTAAAAAACCACACCTTACCCTCTTTTTGTGCAGTACTATAAAATGGAAAACAGTTTCTTAGGATTTAACTGACTGACTCAGTAGCGTTTAAATTACACAAAATTATACTATTTTAAATTGAAACCCTTCGAGTATTATTAGGTAATATTTAATTGTTCAAATTACGGCTTTCAAAATAGAAGGAAACTTTTAAGCCTTCGGTGTTTATTAATTTTAAATAGAAGTATTAAAAAGCTGACCTATATCTAAATATCAGAGTAAAAACAGAAAATTCAATAAATTTACCATTTTTAACCTTTAATAAAATGATAGAATTTTTCATTTTAAACATTCAAAAGGGAAGTTATACATCTTATTTCGTGAATAGTATCAAATGACATACAAAAATGTATGTGCCCCCTCATTTAATGTTACATGTATTTGGTAAAAAAAATTCCTAATTTTTTTAGATTAAAAAAAATGTTTAGAGGTATCTCTGTCCGAAAGCGTTTAAAATTTCACATTATACATGTATTTTTGGATCTTGAAGCCAACATCAATCAAATGTAGAAAAAACAATCTTCTTATTCTATTTAGCGTAAAAATGTAAAATAGGTGACAAAACTTTTTATTTTTCAGTCATAAAAATCAACTAACATTTATTTTAGAAATTTCGTAGCACCCATTAGAATTCATCATGGGTTTTGCAGAAAATTAATTTCTCATAGTCTGAAAATATCTTCCTGCCGTTGAAAAAAAAACATGAAATGTTAGTCATTTGCTTTCAGGACATGTTTTCTTACAATTGTAAAAATTCTGTAACAATTTTGCTTGTCTTGAAAAAAAAAATTTGTTACGGATGTCTGTACGTGCATAGACACAAATGTGCAAACGAGCTGGTTTTGTGCTCAACGTCTGTTGTACAAAAGACGGTCATGGAAAATATAAACATTTTTTATCAGAGTGAGGGCTTTTGTGTGTCGGGAGTGCATGTTATTGTTTCTCGTGTACGTGCGTATGCACTACGTCCTTTCAAATACGCATGTACGCCATCCCGGCATGGCACAGTGGCAATATGCATATGCGAGCAGCGTATTTTAATGAAATTCAGCAGCGGTAGCCACATAACATCGTATGGCATAATGCCTTTTTAAGATGCACGATATATATTTCCTACTGCAACCCAGAGACCCCTCGATTCTCCATGTGAGCTTATCGACAGTCACTGACTGGTCAATTTCATTTTTTTCTTGTCTCTTTCATATATAGTGAATACTTCAGTAGTAGAATCTGGTAGAAAACTCACAAAACATTTATGTAGAAATTTGCAAAAAAGAGAATTATAAATACATAGACCCTAATTAGTTTGAACTTCGATTTTATATCAACGACATCGATCAAACAATCTGAAGCAAGTTTTCAATCCTCTTCAATCTATCTCAATCCGTGTTTTAACCCCAAATTTAATCCGAATGGATCGCACACCAATCGGAAACAAACTTTCACTCCTGCTCAATGCCATGCCCAATCCGAATGAATGCAAGAATAATTACAAGCAAGTTTTAATCTTTTGAATCCTGTTAAGTCCGCGTGCTCAATCTCAGTCAATCAGAAACGAATCCGAACCGAACTTTCAGTCCTTTACAATCCGTGCGTCAACATAAACTTGAATCCTAACACACCTTTTAATCCTTTTCAATCCCTCGCACAATCCGATGAATCCAAGGCTCATTCAAAAAGTTTTTTCAATCCTTCTCTGAAATATTTAAAATTTTTAACATTTGAAAGTATCTTTCAACGTTTTTCTGAATCTCAAAATGTATCAAATTTGTCAATATTAATAGTGATTGTTATTCATTATTAATCTTTTTGTGTTTCACGTACGTCTTACCGTTATCGAGATAATTCAAAATCTTAATTTTTTCCTTTTAAAAATCTGTTTATTGGCTTAGTTTGTGGTCGCCGAGTACCATCCCTTGTATAAACCCCTGCAAATTTTGTCAGTTTCGCGTATCTCGCCGGTTTCGAGATCATTCAAATTTTTTATTGATTTATTGATATTTATTTTATTGATCGGAATTAATGCACATATACCTAGGAAACATAAATAATTAAATAAATGTACAAGGTAATTGTTATAAACAGTTTATTTAGACAAACCGAAGAGTGTCAGCGGAATGTTAGCGCATCGCCTGAAACTATTAATTTTGTTCGTCACACACATTTTTAAACAAATTAATGGTTTGAACTGACATTTTTCACATAATCGAAAGTTTCAATTCTTTCCCATGAAAAATAGTCTTTTTATAAAATGTTCTCATCCCAACATTAATTTTTAACTGTGTATGTTGATCTGCCCACGAAATTTAACAGGTTAAAAAATTATTTATAACTGTATAAGTTGTGTATATATTTACAAATTATGACAATTTTTTGTTACTTATGCCATTCTAATAATAAATTACAACGGTTTGAAATGAAAATATTTTTTTTTCTACAACAAACTGATATACTGAAGAATTTGTTTAAATAAATTATTCATAACAATTATCATTAACATTCAATTAATCATGTATGTTCCTTACGTAAAAAAATGCAATATTTCTGATCTATAGCAAGTTTAATTGCATTTTTTTAAATTTTACTCTAAGAACCGTGCTATTTTTGTAATTTTGGAGATATTAGGGGTTTTCTTTTAGTTTACCCAGTCTTTCGCTCTCTTTTCAAATCAACGAAAAAAATAAAAATGGTAAAAATATTTCCATTTTTTGAAAATAAGAACAAAAATGTTTCAGAAACCTCACTTTTTAGTTCCTGATATTTTTAGGAATGATAGGTACTAAATCTACTTACCATGAATTTCCCACGTGGTATTTCTTGTTTTTCGGTAGAAATAAATTATTGCTTTTTTTCCTTGCCCTTTTTGCAATTTTCAATAGTTTAAGGTTTTTTTAAATCAGGTTTTTTTCACTCTTTCAAAACCAATGAGTAAAACTAAGTAAGAATAAAAAATGGTAAAGCTATTTTGAATTTTTTCAAATTAAAATACGAAATTTTCTCAAAACAGCGACTTTTTTTTGCTGACATTTTCAGAAGTGATAGGTAGTATGTATTTGAGGAAAAAGTGAGTCTTTGTTTTTTCGCCGGAAAACAAACAAAAAGAAACCATCTTTGCAGTTTTTGACGCATTTTATCGTTATGTCCAATAAAATATCGTTTTTCTGATTTGAATAAAAAAATACCAGTAAAATACAATAAGTGCGAGAACAATAGGAAAAAATAGAATTATGTTTTCTTTTTCGAAATACAAATACAGCTCAGGTTTAAAACTTTTGCTTAGCTGACTACATATTACCCAACTCTTCTAAAAATTCAAGCGAAAAAAAACAGTAGCTGTCTTGACAAAATTTTGTGTTTCAATTTTTCGAAAAATTGAAACAGCTTTACCTTTTTTTATTCTTCCTTCGGTTTTCTCATGGATTTCAAAAGAGTGAAAAGTACTTGACAAACTGGAACCCAAAAGACCTTCAGATTTCAAAAAAGGCAAGTTTTTGAGAAAAAATCAGAAATCATTATTTTCCCCCGAAAAACAAACAAATGCAAAGTGGCAAATTTATGATAAGTATTATTGGTAAGTACATTAGAACCTATTATTTTTTTAAATTTCAAGAAACAAATTAAGTTTTTCAGCATTAAAACCCTTGATTTTCAAATTAAAACAAGTTTACCATTTTTTATTATTTCCTAACCTTATCGTGGATTTTGAAAAAGTAAAAAAACTATATAATCTGAAACAAGAAAAACCTCAATTTTGAAAATTGCAAAATTATTTTAAATAGTTGTAAAAAATGTAAAATGTCGCTTTATCAATTTAAAAACAGACATGTCTTCCCATTCTCCACGTACGAAAACATATTTCATCAACCAGACAATCTTGAACAAGTATAATTTCAAATGGAATCGGTCATATTTTCGGAAATTGCATTACTTCATCAGAATCTTTCAGATGCCTTTTCTTTTTTGTGAAGAATTGGACGCGCCATTATGCTTGTTTCGAAAATTTTAGATCAACATTTGGGTTTCTTTCTATACATTTTTTGAAACATTGACTTTGTACTCTGTGTAGCGCCTGATTATTAGTGAAAATAATGCAATAATTGAAAAAATTTGATCACTTAACAAAACACATTGAAGTTATCTCAAAAAAAATACTTAAGCAGTTGCACTATCAAAAATATACCGGAAATTTATGAAAATTTTATAAATAATTGAAAAGCGTTAGTCCAGAAAATAAAATCGTGCGGAATTCTGGAAAATTTCATAAACGTATCTTACAAAATATAAATAAAATACAAATATTCTCCTTGAAAAAAATGTATGCACCTCAATATCAAATTTTAATTAAAATAATTCCACTAATTATTCAAGCTAACAAACATAATCTATACTTTTTTTTACTAATTCTTCAAATTATCTACATATTGGTAATTTTTCACTAATAAAATATAATATAATATAATATAATAAAATATATATAATAAAATAAAATATTCCGATGTCAGTAATAAAAATAATACTCACAAGAAAAACAATTTTTTGGTTTAAAAGTAAAATATGGATTTATTTATGCAGACTCACTCCTGTCAGTTACACGGAAAAAATAAGAATAAGATGAACTATTTTTACTAGATGTACATAACGTTTCAATAGCATTTAACATACAAAACGATATAACATATACTGGCGCGCAGGTTATGAACTCTATATTACATCGAAAAAAATTATTTTTGATATTATTATTACACTTAATTTATTACACGCCTGCAAACTTATTGTCACTTGTACATATAATCGGATACTTAAACGGTTTAAAAAATCTTAATTAATCGCTGAGGATTCGAACCCTACAAAAACTACCTAACCATAAATCCAACCCACGCCACACCGCGCCGCAGGCTCTAACAAACTGAACTATCGAACGCTTGGACTTTCGTGTAAAAATCTTGGCTCAGCGTTACAAACAGAGGATAAATATATGTGTCCGAACTTATGAGTAACTTTTCGGTTTCGTAAATTTTATGAATAGGCTATTTTATACAATTTGAACAGCAATTTTTTATATTATCTCTTATAAAATAAAATATTTTTCAATCAAACAAAAGTCTCCAAAAAGTTCCCGGCCGATGGAAACAGTTTTTCGCCAAATTGTATATGGGGTGTAGAAAATCTTTCGAAGACTATATTCTCAAAAACAGCGAAAAAGCGAATCAGCTTTATCAAATCAATACTCAGTAAATGAGCATAGAATACAAAAATTATAAACTGAAACTGAAATTTACAATTGGCGGTCTCTAAATTTGTTTTCAGAAAGATAATAACTCTTCAAATCTTTTACAAAAGAAAAAAGGAACTGTGTGCTCAAAACGATTTACTAACCCCTATTTCAACAAGACAGCCACCCCATAACTATCGACCTTCTCCAGTTCATATACTGCAGTGCTTTACAAAAACACTCAGTATCTTCAAATTAATTTCTACGAAACGTTTGAAAATAATTATAGATCCACAATTCACAAAAATTATAGAACTTTTTTATTTCAAGTTTACTTCAAAAACTACGTAACTTTTGTATAATTACACCTGAATATATTTACAGTTTATCTGGAATGTTTTCTTTTTAGTTCCATAAACTTTATATAACTTATTTTTTCTGTTTATACAGTGCACAGTTACAATACATGAAATAATGAGTACGATTGTATTAATTTTGTTGGATTATTTGCAGAAGTTGAGAGAAGGGAGGTCTTTTGTTTCTGCATCCACAAATTTTGGCGAGCAGCTCACACCAAGCACAAGCCTAGCACTGTGAAAAAAGTATAATTCAGGTATTATAAATGAGACCACTGGTGGGAACCCAGAGTCGTTTTTTTTACATTGAGTATATAACAGCATGAAGTTATCCTATTCAAAAACAGGACACGCAGAATATGATAACGTAAAAAAAAGATCTATAGTTTTTACAGTGATATGTATTAGGGTGGCCCAAAAAATTAAAATTTGAAAAATTGAAGGTGCTCTCGAAAATATTCGTTCCTTTTAAAGAAAAAATCTTGTATGAATTTCCTTAAATTTCTACCGCGAATTCAACGATGTAATTGGATGATTATGAAAATTAATCCTAGTGGATGTTTTCCGCAATAGTAATATAATTTTTGTTGCATAATTGAATGTATTTGAGTCTTCCTTTAGATCAAGAATTTCTAGACGTATTCATTGAACTACAATAAAGTACCTTTTGATGTTCATTGATCAATGTATCAAAAATGATATTATCGCGGACAACAATTAAGATTAATTTGTCTGAATATCTAATTTCACCGTTAAATTTGCAATAAAACTTCAAGAAAATAATCCCTCCATCTTTTTTTCTAAAGTCGAAAATAAAAAAGGTATTAAGCTTTAAAATCTGTTATGCCGCTAAGGGAGTACCAGGTTATGTTGGTTTTAGTTCACATTCATACATCATTTTTTCTTTGAAAGGAAGAAGTATTTTTGACAGCACCTTCAATTGTTTGATTGTTATGCCTTCGTTATTATTTATGGACCACCCTAATATGTATGATTTCCAGTAAATCAATTATTTCAGAAAAATGTACAAGTTTTATTAGTCAATGAATGTAAAACTTACAAAAAACCTAAACAAAAATTCAATCGCTTAATTGAAAAGCGGAAAGCAGGCTTTTGAAAATAGGTCCATGCAATCACTGTTGCTTTCTTTAAATTGCAAGCAGACATAAGTTCCTTTTTCGTATGACAAAAAAACGTGGCATACAGAGTTCATATTTTTTTGGTTAGATACCTAGTGCTGCTTTACGGAATATATATTGCAGAGATGAAAGAAACTGGATGCTAATTCTTTTACTCATACTGGGACGCATTTCAATAATTTAGCAAGGTTGAGAAGTTGCAAATCTTCAATTTAGTAGACAGTTCTATAAAGTTAGAAGTTACTTTTGATATGTTTACTTAAAAAATTAATAGAATATTGTACAACAATTTTTCTTCAAGTTTCAATGGCTTGAAATACTTAAGTTTGTTTAACATTTTTATTAACCCTTTTCTTAGAAATAAATAATATGTATCCAAACTTACGGCATCCTAATATTTTAGAGCAACAGTCATCAGTGCTCTTACAACTACCGAGAAGCGATTGGCAAGCTACCGCTGGAGTCTCTGTAAGTGAATAAACCAAGGTTAAGTTTCAATGATTTGAATTTAAAGTTTTCGGTCTTATCAAACTTTTAATTTGTCACTGTGTATCGGTTTAGATACGCGGGATAAAATATTCAGAAAAACAACTCTATAGACGTATGGATTAGACATAATAATAGCCTACACATTTTCACAAATATTTTTGATGTTTCTTTATTTTTTTCTAGTTTTCTCATAACTCTATATATTTGAATTACATATAGTTACAAATAACCAATTGAAAAGTAAAAAGTCAGTCGTGAACTTTAAAAGTGTTATACTATCATAATATAAGTGCCTATTTAGTATAAACCCCATCAAAAATGATCTTTTGTTCGCTAACGAAAGTTAAAGTACGAAAAATGGAAAGAATCACGGAAATTGTATTTTTCTTGTTATTTTCAGGACAATATTTTTTTTCTAATTCAAATTAACCATAAAAGTTTTATACTATAATAATATAAGTGTCTATGCAGCATAGACTTTATAAAAAATTATTGTATGTTCGCACACTCAAATTAAGCTACCGAAAATGTTAAAAATCACGAAAAATTGTATTTTTCTTATTATTTTGTGGTCAATAACTTTTTTTCTTATTGAGGTAAACCGTAAAAGTTGTTCTCTATGATAATATAAGTGCCTATGCAGTATAGACCTAATCAAAAATTATCTTATGTTCAGTACCTTAAAGTTAAGTATGCGAACATAAGGTCATTTCTGATGATGTCTATACTAAATTATACTAGCATATCATTCAACTTTTACTGTTCACCCTGATCAGAAAAAAAAATATTCGCTTGAAAATAACGAGAAAAGACACACTTTTTGTGATTTTGACCATTGACCTAGTCGTACGAACTGAGAGGTTTTTTTTGCTCAAGCTTTTAGGAGGTCATTTTGGCACCCACTTGAAACTTTTCAGGTCTCTCGAAAAATGTAACTACAGTTACATTGAACTGATTCAGATGTAAAGAGTAGAAAAAGTGTGAGATTTTTGCAATACAGTTAAGAAATTCACTATGTTACTTAGAATGTGAGGAAACGGTTTTTGCAATTTCAAAGTTGTGTCAAAGCAAACGATTGTATGAAATAGAAATTGGAGGTATATGAGAAAGCAATTTTTGCAACACCCACCTTGAAAGGAGGCATTTCCATGCCTCTAAATCGTGCGCAAAGAGCTTAAATCCCGCCGGGTTAGATTTTGTGCGCACCAGCAGAGTTGTGCGCTATGTATTTAAATTATTTCAGAATTACTTTGAACATTTATTCCGGGTGGTTCCACAATTTATCCCAGAACGTTAGTGATAGAAACAGATTAGTGATGAAAGAGGATAGAGTGGACTAGAAAGATGAGAGAGTTTATAGAGTGGATAGTACACAGGTCCGCCAGATTTTGTCAGAAGAGATATTGGAAAAAAAATTCTAGTCAAGTGGTTCCTCACACCTAACGGCAAAAGAATGATGCACAAATATAAAAAAAAGCTCTTAAATAACTTTTTCGAGTGGTTCTTGCAAAAAATAGCGTGTGATACACATGCACACAGGCAATTGTTACTTACGAAAATATATATTGTACGGTGTAAAAACAATTAAAATAAAGACATTAAAATAGACAAATTATACAAATCGGACGTCATTCGATTTTGCGGAAAAACTTGCATAAACACCATGTATTGGACAATTTTTTGCCCCACCCAATTATCACCAATTGAGTCCATAAAAGAATGGTGAAACACATATACATCGACATTTTTTAGTTGAATCGAATGACACTGTTAGGTTTTCCTTATCTTGCATTTTTTTAGCTGTTTAAACAATTTAAAAGCCATTTTTTTTAATCATTTGTTACTTATTGCGCGATTAATTTCCCAATGATTTGATGACAAAATAATTTTTTGAAAGTTTTCAAAATTATAATTTTTCAGTCTTGAGCCTTCTATTCGTCTTGTAATAGGTTTATAGCGTTTATGGTAATTATATGGTTATCACAGAGGATAGTTTTTGACGATGATTTTCTCTAAATGTATTAACTTGTTACACCTCTCGAATGTAATTTCTCATTTTTTTTATTGTTTGAATTTAAAAAAAGTTGTGTTGCTCTCCTGAAAATTTTTTTTTCTTGGCACTTGCATGATTCTGTCGTGACACACTTCAGTTTATGAGTAAGTTTCTTCAAAAGCATCGATCACGTGTAGGTCTGTCATTAGGGTGATCCAAATTTATATGTATGTACCTGTAAAATTTCGACTTTCGATTTTTGTTGATCGAGCGCCCCCCCCCCACCCCCCCAATTTTTTCGCTTTCCGGAAAAAATGCCCTATTTTTTGTAATCGATCAACATTAACCCGTGCCCTCCGGCCTTTTGAAATTAACAGGGGGTTTTAAATGGGAAAAGCTCGGTTTTCGAAAAAAATCGAAAAAAAGTACTTGCTATTAACTTGTGGTTAATTAGATTTTAATCACCTCTTGAGAGAGCTAAATACGGTATTTTTTGAAACTTTTTCAACATAAATTATTTTTATTCAATAAGCGACAAGTTGAAAAGTATTTTATAACTAATTTTGAATTTTTTCAACAATTATTATTTGCTTAAACAATTATCATTCGTTAAAACAATGTTTTCCCCTGTAAATCTTGAAAAGTTACTATTTTATGAAATTATTGATGCAGGTAATGAATCTTACAAGTGATATTCATTATAGAAGACAGTTTGGAAATTAATTAAACAATTAATAATTATTCACTTGCGCCTTTTTATAGGAAACATGAAGAAAATTCTTGTTTTGTTGAATCTCTTACACTATATCGCTTATTATTGAGTATTTTCTCATTTCAGAACTTATACCCTAATTGTTTAAACAATAATAATTTTTTTAAGCATAATTTTCTCCATCTTTCACATGAAAAGGACTAAGTGATATTAATTGCTTAAATAATTGCAAACTGTCTTTCACAAAAAATACCACTCTCAACATTCACCATCTGCGATATTAATTAAAGAAACTAATAACTATTCGCGAATGATGAAAAAATTGTTTAAAAGAAAAAATTCTTCAAGCAATTGCCAAATATCCTGAACAAAAAATATTACTTTTGAAATTCGTTAAATATGTGTGATTAACTCCGAAAAAAAATTTACACGATTAACAGGGTTAAAATTGTTAGAAAAAATGAAAATTGTTTAAATTATCACCTAATATGTTAAGCAAGAAACATTATCCTTGAGAATAATCAACTGCATCAATTATTACGAAAAATAATGATTATTCACGATTTACGGGACAAAAAAATTTTTTTTTAAACAATTAATAATTTTCATACCATTGAAAGTTAGTTCAAAAATACATAAAATCGTGTGTCTTACCGAAGAGAAATAATTACCTGGGGAATAATTTAAAAAAATACCGTTTTAGCATCAATTTTACATAAAACTGATTAAAAGTTATTGAGTGGAAATTATTTCTGAAACATTCCTCAAGAGGTGAGTAAATTTTAATTAACAAAAAGTTAATGACTAATACTTCTTTTCTTCATTTTTTCGAAACCCGAGCTTTTTCCTCCTAAAACCCCATGTTAATTTCAAAAGCCCGGGGTCACGGGTTCTTTTTGACCGATTAAAAAATAAATAAAGAATTTTTTTTTTTTAAAACGAACAAATTGTGGGGAATCAATCACCAAAAATCGAGAGTCGAATTTTTGGACAACCCTAGTCTGCCCATACATGCTTTTAACTCTCATACATTTCCATTCTCTAATGTAAATTTGCGACCGGCAATCGTCGATAAAGTACAATATGAAAATACCTACTTGATTTTTTTATTCAATTCCTCCAAGTTTAAAAATTTAAGTGTCGAATTTTCAAGCATAATATGAATTATGAATTTCACAGCACAAAAACTCCTCATTATTATTATATTTTTCATATTGAATATACTAACTAAGAGCAGTATCCTCAGCATCTGAGCCAGTTGGTGTCAAAAGAAGGCCCAAGCACAACAATACAAAGAAGAAAGAGTTAATTGCAGTTTTCATTTTAAATGATTACTGATACCTTTCCAAATTCGTTTCAGACTTTTATACCACTTTTAGGCAAAAAACAAGGAAAAATTTCGGCTGAAAAACAGGATAAGAGTGCAATTTTTGTCATTTTCCGTGTAACTTTTGCGCGCGAAAAAATGCTATGACGTACTTTAAGCTCTAGCTTTCCTGCAATGAATCAATTAGTAAAGCATCATAAGCCTGTTTACCTAAATCCGCTGCGTAAAAGTCAGAAAGTCACTTGTTAAGAGTATTTTCATATTTGAAACCTGACAAAGAATGTTGGAATAATACATTTTGTTGTGCTAATTAACTCAATAAAAAAGCTAAATAAAAAATTATATTTAAATATTGTATTCTGAACGCAAGCTTCTGTTTTCAATAATCGTCCTAAATGCACGAATTATTCACTTACCATTCCTTGGCGATCCGTCCGTTTTATTGTGAAGCTAGACATTATTGGAAAAAAATTAAATTATAAAAGACCTTCATAGTAGAGTTTTTAATATATCTGAAAAGTCAACAATTTCTTAATAACTTCTATTAATCAAGTATTTAATAAAATATGGCTGCACGAAAACTTATTTCTGGTTACTTGTCTATATAAATTCACTTTATAAATAAATAAATATGATTTATAAGTTCTATACTAAATTTTATATTTATTAACATTTGATTAGAGTATATTATCGTCAAAACTTCAAACACCATTTTATCAGTTGGTGAGTAGGGCGGAGTGAAAATGCTAAAATTAATCGAATCGTTTGAGCTGAGGAAAAAAAATTATTATGTTTATTACTACTTAGTGGTGAATGAGTTTATTGTATAAAATCTGATAGCACAGGTTGGCATTCGAAAAACGTTAATTTTTTTATTTCTTAGAATAGGTATTTAATAAAATATGGCTGTACGAAAACTTATTTCTGGTTACTTGTCTATATAAATTTACTTTTTCGAAAAACTTTTTCTTTCGTCATTCACGAATTTTTGATATTTTTTTACAATTTTGAAACATTTTGCAACCCAGAATTTTTTTACATTAAACAAAACCAACCATGTGTTTCTGTTTCTGATTTTTCATTATTTTTGACTAGTAAAAATGTACATTTAAATAATTCACCGAAATTTTTGAAGCAACAGGACATTTTTTTTTTTAATTTTAAAATGAAAAAAAAAGAACAGAAGACATTAACCGATTTGAAGACGATTTGATTAATTTTAGCATTTTCACTTTGCCCTATTTGACAGTCAGTAGACATGGCAGAAACATGAACTCTTATGCGACAAATTATTAGAACTTCTTTGTTTTAAATCAATTATTATTTTTAATTTTGTTGCCGAAAATACAAATTTTCAATTTAAGAAGTTTATAATTTTCCAGGCTTAGCAACTATAAAATAGTCACTCATGATTAGTTGAAATTCCACTTTTAATCATTTTTACGTTTCCGTTAAGAGCCTGAAACAAACGGGAATCAAAATCGAGAAATAGCAAAAACCAGAAGTGCAAATAGATTTTCAGAATAGGACATACCAACGCATAGATAGGGAAACTTTGGAGGCGCTGATATGCAATAAAGATTTAGATTTAGAGGGCACATGGACTATGATCTGAGATATCATTGTCAGAAGTGCGACCGAAGTGTGTGGTACTGCGGTTATAGGAAGAATATCTGGTGATGCGTGGTGGAATGATGAAATCTGCGCAGCAGCCTACGAAAATAAGCAAGCGTATCTAAGAAAGTTGAACATCATAGGCCTTAGCAATGAGAAGAGAAATAGACTTGAGAATGATTACAGAGACAAAAAGAGGAAAGTAAAACTACTAGTCAAGGAAAGTAAAAACAAAATCAAAGCAGTAGACGAGAGGAAAATGCAAATCGATTTTAAAAGAAGCAAGAAACTGTTTTATAAATTGGCGTTGATCAGTATGAAAGGAAGTAGGAGTACAGAGTTAGCCAACATAAGAAATAACAAGGGTAAAATGCTATATAATACAGACGTGATACTAGAAGTTTAGAGTGCACAATACAAAACTGCGACAAAGAGCACGATACATAAGAAAACCCGGTCGAGAGAGTCTGTGCCTCTGAGGCTAGGGATATAATTGAGAACTTAAAGAATGGTAAGCCTGCTGATATAGACAGTATTAACGCTGAAATTCTTAAATACGATGGCGACTACATACCTTACAGGTTGAGATGGGAGAAGTTCCAGATAACTGGAAAAAGGCGATTATCCTTCCAATATACAAAAAAAAGAAGATAAAATCAACTGCAATAATTACAGAGGTTACTATTGTTATTATTGTTCACAGATCTTACTAAGTACCGTAAGTACATACTTATTCATAGGGTAATGAAAATAACTGAAGAAAATATATGAAAAGGTCAAAGTGGATTTATGCCAGGAAGATCATGTACGGATCAAATATTTAGCTTGAGGCAGATCACAGAAAAAAGTTTGAGAGTAACTAAAAAAGTTTTCGGTGCATTTGTTGATCTAGAAAGAGCGTTTGACAAAGTGGATAGAAGTAAACTTTGGGAAGTCCTGAAAGAGCACGGAGTCAATGGATGGCTCCTACATGCAATAAAAACAATATATGCCGGTAGCAAAGCGAGCGTGAGGGTAAATGGGAAACTGAGTGACTGGTTCGATGTTATACAAGGTATCAGGCAAGGATACGTTATGTCTTTATGGCTATTCATTATATTCATGGACAAGTTTCTAAAAGTGGCCCTCTTGGACGAAGAAGGTGTGAATCTCAGGACAGTGAAGGTGCGTGGGTTAGCATTCGCAGATGATAAGGCTATTATGGCAGAGTCAATCGAAGACTTGCAAAGAATGTTGAACAAACTGAATACAAGTATGAGGAACATGGGCCTCAAAATTAACGTAAAAAAAAACAAAATATTGTGTTTGGAGAAAAGAGTGAGAAAACAATATTTAATATAGTCCTGAATAATCAGACAATAGAAGAAGTTGATAAGAACATATAGCTTGGTAGTCTCTGCGCTAATGACGGAAAGATAGATGGTGAGATAGATGAGCGTATAAATGAGGGTAAGAAAGTTATCGGTAGAGCGGGATTCATTGTCAGGAGTAAAAATATGTCAGGTAAAGCTAAAATGGCGATACATAATTCTATGTATACTTGCAACCACTGTGCTATACGATAGCGAGACCTGGACATACCAAGAAAAGGATACGAGTATAATTAACGCGGTTGGTATGCATTACCTGCGCATCGTGTTCGATAAAACGCTAATAGACGAAGTTAGTAACGTAAGAATCCTCAAAAAATGTGGTATAGATGAGACACTATTAAACAGGTACGAAAGGAATTTGTTAAGATGGTTTAGGTATGTTGAGAGAATGAAATATGAACGAGTGACGATACAAGTATATCAAGGTAAAGTAAATGGCAGCGTACCCAGAGGCAGATCGAGGAAAGAATGATTAGAAGGTGTAAATGAGACCCTAATTCAAAGACACATAGGAAGCCTTAGAAACACAAGAGCTTGCATGAGAAAATGCACGGACGTGAAGGAAGCTGAAGAAGTATGCCAGGGCAGAAAAGTGTGACGACAAATAGTTTATGAGAAATGCATGAGGAAAAGTGTCAGTAGAGTGAATGACGTCTGAAGCAAAAAACCTTTGATACTAATGGACCCGAGTGCAGAGCTTCACTTGATGACTTTGTGAAGCTCTTTGTCTGGGGTGATCGCTAGAGAGATTGATCAGCGACCTAGTTCTGAGCAGTGTTACGGAACGCACAGAAAACTTTCATTTTACTCACAAACTTTTTTCTGTGATCTATCTTGAGCTAAATATTTAATCTGTACATGATCTTCCTGGCATAAATCCACTTTGGGCTTCCCATATCTTTTCTTCTGTTATTTTCATTACCCTACATCTCTTAAAATACCTTTTAAACGATTGATTATCCTTGATATCCCTTGAAATCCTTTAAAAACTATGAAAATCCTTTATAATTCTTTTAAATTCCGTGAAATCATTTTGAATCCTTGAAATCGCTTGAAATGTTCAAAATTCCACAGAAATCCCTTAAAGTCTCTTAAATGCGGCTATCAACTTCAACAAACTTCCTTGAAAAAATTCCGTGAAGTGTTTAAAAATATAACGAGATCCTTTGAAGTCCTTAAAATCTCTCTAAAATTCATTGAAATCTTTAGTATCCATGAATACATTTGTCAAATCTCTTGAAATCCTTTAAAATATTTCAAAATAGATTAAAATATTTTGAAAGCCATTAGAATTTCTCGAAATCGCTTTAAAATCGTGGATATACTTCAAAATGTTTTGAAATCTTATAATATTAATTCAAATCTCTTTCAATCATGACTTCTTTAGAAATATTTAAAAATCTTTTCAAATTAATCTTACATGCTGATCATTTCCAGACAAGTTCGAGAATTTTTTGAAACCTAATCAGATTGGATTGAAATGTGATGGAGATCAAAAATCTTATAAATCGTTACAATAGGGGGAGGGGTCTAAAATTTGAATGACCCCCCCCCCCTCACTCTAAAAAACCTTACGTATTCAACTTGCGCTCCTATTAATGGAATTAATAAATTAATTCAAAACCTAGCGGAGATAGGAAGTTGAAAGTATTGAATTATGCAATTAAATATTTCCACCATCACATGCAATATTTCAAGATACTTAAATTTACGTGACCTTTCTAATTTGAAGGAATATTGGATTTATGTGGATGGTAGCTGTAATTTATATCTAAACCTCCTACCAGGAAAGTTATTTACATTTTTGGCAAATAAGAAAAAAAAATGTTCTGAAAAACACATCTTTTTCCGTGAAAGGTACTAATATAATAGTCTACTTACGACAAATTTCATATTTGGAATTTTTTTCCGGTAGAAATAAATTATTTTTGATTTCTTTTAAAACCTTGCCCTTCTTGCAATTTTCGAGATTTTAAGGTTTTGCCCAACTTAAGTTTTTTCACTCTTTCAAAACCATTGAGAAAAACGAAGAAAGAATAAACAATGGTGAAGCTATTTCCATTTTTTCAAAATTTAAATGCGAAATTATCTCAAAACAGCTACGCTGTTTCTGCTGAAATTTTTAGGAATGATAGATCATTTGTATGTATAATATCATTATATCATTATATCATTTTTTGTGCTTTCTTCGTTTTTCTCGCTGATTTCGAAAGAGTGATAAGAACTTGACAAACTGGAAGAAGAAAGATTTTAAAATCACCCATATTTAAAACAGGGCATGTTTAAAAAAAAAGGATTCTTTTATCCCAAAAAAAAAAAATACAAAATGACAAATTATCGTTTCCAACAAATTTCAGGGAAAAAGGTAGGGTTTTTGAGATTTAAAAAAATCTTTCTCCAAACAAATTAAAATAACTTCACCATTTTTTATTATTTTCTAACTTTTTGTGGATTCTGAAATAGTGACAGAAGCTGTATAATCTAAAACAAGAAATACCTCAATATCTCGAAAATCGTACAAATTCAATAATATTAGTAAAAAATGTCTCTCGATTTTCGACGTACAATAATTTGTTTTAGTAAATGCTCTCGAAATAAACTCTAGAGAAATCTCTGTTTTTTACCTCTATAAAATATTCCAATATCAGTAATAAACGTAATCCTTAGAAGAAAAACAATTCTTTCTTTTGGAAATAAAATTTGGATTTATTTATGCAGTCTCACTCCTAATAGTTACAGTACATATTTACAATAAATAAAATATTAAATACGATTGTATTAATTTTGGTTGATTATTTTCAGAAGTTGAGAGAATGGAGTTATTCTTTTTCTGTATCCACAAATTTTGGCGAGCAGTCTACAGGCACAAGCCTATACGGAATATCACTACAGTCACTATTTCTGAAAAATGAACAATTTTTATTCGTCAATATGAATACTTTAATAAGGGTTTTATTATATGGGCAAGTTTATACATGGGGCATTAATTTTCTACTGCCGCAACTTTAAGTAATATTCTTCGATTGTCTTCAAATTCTGGGAACATGTCAGCCTGTCAACCAGTACTTAATCAGATATTTCTAAAAGCCTGTATCCCGCTTTATCATTAAACGATTTAAATTTATATGAGGGTTTTACAAGGTAGTTTTTACACTCTTTCATACCATTTTTTAATTTGCGCAAACAATTAATAATTATTGTCGGATGAGTGATTAATAATTTAATAAGGAATAGTTGTTACAGTGAGAAAAGATTCATTTTAAGAGAATTCCTGTTAAACATTCCTGAGTAGGGATTTTCAATGATTTCGGGCAATTCCTAATCAATGTGGATAATAAAAAAGTGGTATGTTTGAAAACTGTTCTTTGATATACAACCTTTTATCTCGGAAAATCTTAATTTGTCTATTTTCTTATTTCATATTTTCCATAGTAAAAAAGTCAAGCTTTCATTTGAGACTATTAAAAAACAGTAGAAGACGCCTAAGTTGCAAAAAAGTTAAATAAACAATTAATTTATTACAAAAAGTTGTTAAATTTGTTAAATTTTGTTTTTAAATCATAAAATAGTATGGAAGGGTATGAAAAAAAACTTTCGAAACCCCTAAAAAAAATCGCGTAATTAGAAAGAAAATTACAGGCTTTTGAAAATTCACATAAGAGTGCTGGTAATCCTAGCGAACATATTTTTAGAATTTGTGTTATAGTTTTTGTTTAAAAATGAAATACTTTCAATTCCGGTTGCTTTTCTTAGATTAGAATCAGCGATATGGTCCTTTTTTGTATAAACAAAAAAACACGTGACATACAGAGTTTATATTTTTTGCTTAGATATCCTAGTGCTGTATTCCAGAATATATTGCAAACATGAAAAAAACTGGATGCTAATTGTTTCACTCACACTGGGACGCATTTTAACAAATTATAAACGATGAGAAGTTTTAAAACTTTATTTTAGTCTACAGTGCTAGAAAGCTGAAATTTACATTCCATATGTTTACTTAACAAATGAATATAATATTAAATAAAAATTTTTCTTGGCTTCAAATATTTAAGTTTGTTGAACATTTTTATAAACTATTCCCTTAAAAATTATTAGTATGTACTGAAACTTACGGCATGTTAATCCTGGGCAGCAGGTAGAGCTGGTGTTACACACACTCAATTGCAATATGCAAGCAGGTGGCGCTGCAATAAAGCAACGTCAAGTTTAATCGATTTTATTTTGAATTTTTCGATTTTATTTACCTTTTAATTTCACACAGAGTATAGTTTTAGATACTCGGGATAAAATTTTCCTACACGGAAATACACGTGGATTAGAGTGATCCCAACAATATTTTCAAAAAAAAGAATTCAAAATCAGATGTGATTTAGAGGTCTCCTATTCGACTGTTGTCTTTTTGATTAATTTGCTGTTGTTTCTACTTTCGCAATGTTTTAAGAGTGTGTGTGCTGAATTTGTATACATATAAAATAATCCCCTTTTATATTATTATAATTGTAAAGAATTTATTGAAAAGTTTTAATTTCATTCTTAAGGAAAATAATCATTCTTTCTTACTTATTTTACATTTTTCTATGATAAGTAATTTTTTTAATTTATATATTTTATTTTCTATTTGACACTCCGTATGTACAATTCTGATAGAAAAATGTGAAACATGTAAGATGAAATTATTATTTTCCTTCAAAATCATTTTAAAATTTCCATTTAATAATGCACAATGATCGTAATGTAAAAGTGACGAAAAATTCAAATATACAAAAAAATCATTTCTATAATTAGTTATTAATTATTAATAATTCTGTAATTATGTATACAAATTTAATACACGAATTTTCACGACCTTGAGAAAACAAAAATAACAAAAGATCAATAAAAAAGACGAAAAAGACCTGGGTCATTCCAAAGATTTTTTTAAATTCCAGCCAAAATTCTGCCCGACCATGTCAGCGATTTAGCTGGCGATTTTTTTACTAATAGTATGTGCCCAAAAACTCCCAAAAAGGAAGTATGAGATTTTTCAAATCATAACTTTGCGTGATTTTTTCTATATTTGATTTTTTCGTCAATTTTACTTTGATTTTCAAACCTGCATAAAAAAGGCAATTCATAAACCATTTTAAAGTCTAATGCCTGAATTTATTTGTTTCAGAAAAAAATAAGGACATCTTCAAAGATGTATGCCAATTCACTTAATTTCACCAAACTTAGAAGAGCTGGCAATTTCTTTTTTACAAGTTCAGCGATCTCGTTTTTGTATAAAGTTATAAGGTATGGTATACTAAATAAAAAAGTCGTGGAAATAATTTTAGTGAACCCTTTGTTCTAGATTTTACACAAATATTTAGAAGGCTATCAAAGCTACTTTTTATCAAATTTACTTGATTTATTTCTAGTCTCTTCTATACTATCTAAATCTAAATTATATATATATATTTGAAAATAACTAACAGTTAAGCACAAATTTAGGCTATAATTCAATTAGTTAGCATTTAACATATTATTAATAATCAAAATTAAGTTCAATTTCACTTTTAGTTGGTTATTATCATGTTTCTACTAACAGTTGGAATAATTCTACTCCCATTCAGTTAAATTGAACTGATTCAGATTTAAAGAGTAGAGAGAATTTGAGATTGTGTTTGAAATATTTTAAAATTGAACTATTTTCATTTAAAAGTAACGAAACGGTTTTTGCAATTTAAAAGTTGGTGTCAAAGTAATCGATTGCACCAAATAGAAATTGGAGGTCTATGGAAAAGCATTTTTTGCACATCTAGAGTTGTTCACAAAGTATTTCAATTATTTTAGAATTAATTTGAACATTTAGTCAGGGTGGATCCAGAATTTATCTTAGGGGGTTGGTGACAGAAAGATTTTGTCCGAAGAGAAAGATTTTCCAAAACAGTTTTAACAAGTGAAAGTTAATGTGAATTTTCCCAAAAAATATAATTATTTTTTTCATCAAACTTTTTTTGTATCGATTCTCACTTTTTCAAATTTGAAAATTGGATATTTTATCACTGTCCAAATTTTGGCAAAATGTTCAGAAAAATAACCTGTCACTGTTTGCGCTATTATTTTTTCACTGATTTCAAGGGAAAGAAATCTTTTTTAAATTTTAAAAATTTTTAGTTTTTTACTCAATTCTTGACAAATTACCACATGAAAATACCTACTTGAGTTTTTAATTCAATTTCTCCATGTTTAAAAAGTTCAGCGTCAAATTTGCAAGCGTAACTTGAATTATAAATTTCACAGCATAAAATCTCACTATTCATATATTTTTATGTTGAATATACTAACCAATAGTCTGAGCATTTGAGCCAGCTGGTGCCAAAAAAAGACCCAAGCACAACAATACAACGACGAAAGAGGTAATTGCAGGTTTCATTTCAAATGATTACTGATACCTTTCTAAATTTGTTTCAGACTTTTATGCCATTTTTGGTAAAAAAACAAGGAAAAATTTCGGCTAAAGAACAAGATAAGAGTGCATTTTTCTGTCATTTTCCGTGTAATTTTTGCGCACGAAAAAATACTATTACGTACTTTCAGCACTCACTTTCCTGCAATGAATCAATTGGTAAAGCAACATAAGACTCTTTCCCTGAAGCTGCTGGGTAAGATTCAGAAGTCACATGTTAAGAGTATTTTCATATTTCGAGCGTGACAAGCAATGTTAAAATAATAAATTTTGTTGTTGTATTTGAATACTAGAAAAATACAGAAAAAAGCAGACTATAAATGAAAAATTATATTTAGATATTGCATTATGAACACAAGCTTTTGTTTTGAATAATCGTCTTTGATGTACGAATTATTCACTTGGCGATATTTACGTTTTATTTTGAGGCTTGAAATTATACGTTGAGGTTGAGTGACCATTTGAAAAAAAGTCCAATCCTAAAATATAATATATTATAATAAATTTTATATTTCTTAAATTTTAAATATAGGGTATATTATCAGAAAAACTTTAAACATAATTTCAGCAGTTGCAGAGTAGCGCGGAGTGAAAATACTGAAATTAATCGAATCGTTTGAGCTGAGGAAAAAGAAGTAATATATTGTTACTATTTGCTTGGGAATAAGTGTAAGTAGAGTATAAAATCTAAGAATAACACAGGTTGGCATCGTGAATATTTTGTGTTTAATCGCTTAATGTCTTCTGTTCTCTTTTTTGATTTAAAAATATAAATTTCTGTATATTGAAAAAACTTCCTATTGGTTGAAAATTTATGGCAAATTTTTTATATATACAGTTTTTACTAGTAAAGATTAATAAAAAATTAGAAACCTGAAATTTCTTTAGCTTGAAAAAAACATTTTCTCTGTTTGCTTTTTCAAAAAACTTTTTCTTTTGTGATTCACGAATTTTATTTTGCCAAGTTTTTTGCACATTTTCGAACAATTCTGAATTAGGGAGAGAAAAATTGGTTTGAGTTTCTAATCTTCTATTATTTTTCTTTAGGAAAAATGTAGATTTAAAAAATTTGACAAAATTTTTGAAACAATAGGAATTTTTTTATTGAAAAAAACAAATTCTTACATAAGTTTCCTCTTTCTAAATATTTTAAAAATATGCTGATTGAAACCTGTTTTTGCTGTTAAAATTACTTTTTATAATATTATAGACATTGTGTCATCATTTGTTTTCTTTTCTGTACTAAGAAATATTTTATATTACACACGTCCAATAAATATAGATTACAGATTTTTGAAATCTGGTGTACACCTTTCATTGAATCTCGTGGAATCCCTGAAGATCTTTACAATTCTTTAAAATATCGTGAATTCTTTTCAAAATTTTGTAAATCCCTTAAAATTTTTTAATGATATGAATATGCCTTGAAATCCTATGAATTCCGTGGATGTCGTACATATATATATATATATATATATATATATATATATATACCATTAAACCATTTCCCTTTCAGGGTAGGCGTGATCTAGGCGTACATAATCTCTTAATATCTCTCTGAAACGATTGAGTTTCCTGGAAATTTCTTAAAATCGGTAAAAATCCTTAAAATTCTATTGAATATTTCAAAATATTACAAGATTCTTTGAAATCAGTTATACACATTTCATGAAATCTCTTGGAATTCCTCGAAATATTTGAAAACCTTTGAAACTCCGGGAATTCTTTTAAAAATTTTGTAAATCGCTTAACATTTTTTAAATGATGTGAATATACCTTGAAATCCTAAGAATGTAATGGATATCGTACATAATCTCTAAACATACCTTTAAAATTATTGATATTCCTGGAAATTCCTTGAAATCCTTTAAAAACTGTGGAAATCCCTCAAAATTCTTTGAGATTCTGGTAAATCTTTTCAAATCCTTGAAATCGCTTGAAATCTTGAAAACTCTATAGAAATAATTTTAAATTTCTTAAATACGATTAGAATCCTTGAAATTATGTGAAATATTGCGAAATATTACAAGATCCCTTGAAATATTTGAAATAACTTCAAAATTCATTAAAGTCTTTAAAATCCGTGGATATTTTTTCTCATCTCCTGAAATCCCTTGAAATAGTTAAAAATCCATTTAAAAAAATTTTGTCGACGTAATAAAAATTCCTCGAAAACCTTTGAAATCCGTGGATATACTTTGCAATATTTTGAAATCTCTTTAAGTCTCTTCAATTGCTTTAAAATCTGTGCAAATCTATTGAAATCGCCTGAAATCTGTTTGAATCTTATAAAATTAATTTATATCTCTTCAAATCTTCTGAATTCCATTCCAATCCTCTGACGTTCTTCAAAATTCGGGCAAATATACTTTGGCGTCTCTTGAAATCCCGTAATTTCTTTTAAGATATTTAAAAATATTTTGAAATCTTTTTAAATGAGTCTTGCATGTTGATAATTTTCAGATAAAGTCAAGATATATTTGAAAATATTTAGAAATCTCCTAAAATCCTTTGAAATCGCGTGAAATCAACAAAACCCCTTTAAATCTTTGAAAATCCGTTAAAATTTCTTAAATTCCTTTAAAATATTTACGGATCTTTTCAAATCCCGTGAAATTATAGATTCAAATATCAGTTTCATGGTTCCTTCAAAGTCGTTTTGTATTTTCATTCTTCTTCCTATCTGATTTTATCTTTACTTCCCTGACTAGTCGTTTAACTTTCCTCTTTTTGTCTCTGTAATCATTCTTAAGTCTATTTCTCTCCTCATCTTTAAGACCTGTGATGTTCAATGTTTTCTTGTACGCTTTTTTCTTTTCTTGTCGGGCTGCTTGAATTTCATCATTTCACCACGCATCACCAGACATTTTTTCTACAACCGCCGTACCACACACTTCGGTCGCAGTTTTAACAATGATATCGCGTAACATAGTCCATGCGCCCTCTATATCTTTATTGCTTATAAGCGCCTCCCAAGTTGTCCTATCTATGCGTTCGTTTATCTTATTCTGAAAATCTATTCGCACTTCCGGTTTCTGTGAATTTTTTAATCTTGATTCGCGCTTGTTTGGTTCTCGTTCTTCTCCATCCCCGACCTAAGTTTATTTTGGAGACCAGAAGGTAATGATCAGTATTGCATTCAGAACCTCTCATGACTCATGTATCTTTTACTAGTTTTCTTAGTCTTTCATCTGCAATAACGAAGTCTGTGGTTATTTCCTTTACACCAGGTATACATATGTGAATCATTTTATGTCAAAACAAAACAGTCAAATTTTCAACCAAAATAGTTTAACTTTTGAATTTTCCACCAAATGTACGAATGAAGTGTTTTATTGTATATATTCTATTGATATATTGAGTATAAATATAGAATCTTACGTATGGGGGGGGGGGAGTGGAAAAATCTTATCAATCGAGATAGAAAGTTGAAAGTTTCGAATCATGAAATTAAATATTTTCACCAGAAAATGCAATACTTCAAGATACATAGATTTACACGACAACTTTAATTTGAAGAAATGTTGGATTTATGTGGGTGGTAGTTGTAATTTATATTTGGACCTCCTATAAATTGAATCTTGCTTTTCCCTTACAACTACATACGATACTACAGCAAAGAGGAATGAATGCGGCGGTATAATAATAATAGGTGATTTATAAGATGGAGATATTAATACGGCAAGCAGGCACTGGCCTCGAGAAAGATGTAGTCGGCAAAAGGTGTCTAGGATCTTGGCGACCTCCCTTTACACTTTACAGCTTGCGCGAGATAATATTAATCTCCGGAGTCCCATGTCGTGGGCTCTATGTTCCGCTTGTGCAAGGGGTGGAGAGAAGAGAAACGCAGAAGCGGAAAAGAGTTCTCGGTTTAAGGTCGCGGGGTCATGTGTGTGGCTTGCTTGAAGTATCGCGTGGCTTCGTGGGATCGTGCGAAACTCCACCAGGTCTTATTTTTTCGCTCCTGCACGCATACTCATTCTATAATTTACCGAGAAAAGTGCCCATTCAATCGGCCACATCAGTACAATCATCCGATCCTTGGAAATAAATTAATCAATGGTCGGATCGGATCGAACAAGCCAATTCTCGAGAGTCTTAATTCTGCCTACAACTCTGCACTTCTTCAGAAAAAATTTCGCTACATTTTCATCTAGAAAATACAAATACAGTCCTCGGAATCATTTGAGAAATTCAAAATAGTGTCAATAGTAGCATAAATTTTGAAAAATAGTAGCAGAATAGTGTGATGCAATCCTATCTAAAAAGAGTGTTGTTACCAAATATCTCGAAAATATCAGACACATTTCTGTGAAAAACCTGATTGGCTTTTGAATAACTGCTCTAATTATCACACACATTTGAGATTCAAAATTAAAATCCGCTGTTAATTTTCAATTTGTTTACAAGTATTGCTAATGCAGTTCGAGAACGTTATGGTGCAGAAATATTTCCTTGTTCTTGCAAATACAGATTTTCATAGATTTTATAAGGGTTCAAAGTGATTCAAGAACATTTCAAGGAATTTCCACATTTCTTTTGTGATTTCATCGCTTATAGAAGTATTTTAAGAGATTTCAGAGAATTTTAATTTTTTTATTTTGTAATTTTGTAATTTTGAGATTTCAAGTTATTTTTAAAGATTTCAAGGGGTTTTACAGAATTCCAAGTGATTTCTACACAATTTATGGAATTTTAGAAGATTTCTAGGGACTGAAAGATATTTCAAAAGATTTTAATGAGACTATAAGGATTTCCAGTAATTTTAACAGATTCAAAAAAATATGATGTATTTCAAATAATTTCAAAAGATTTCACCAAAATTCATTGGAATTTTAATATATTTGAAAATATTTAACTCTTTGAAATCTTCTAAGCCCCGTAGAATCACTTCAAATGTAATTTCATGTATCTTCTAAAATTGCTTGAAATCTTTTAAATCCTTTAATACCATTTTAAATTCCTTTGAAATTTTCCAAATCTCTTGTAATATTGTAAAATTCCCTGATATCTTTGAAATCCTTTGGTACCATTTTATATTCCTTTCAAAATTTTTTGATCCCTTGGAATCTTGTAAAATTTTCTAAAATCTTTCGAATTAGAATCGTTTAGGTCTAGTAAAATCCCTTGAAATACTTTGAAGTCCCGTAAATTGTCTTCAAATTTGTGACATCTCTTAAAATTTTTTCGAAATATTTGAAAACTTTAACATCAGATGGAATTTCTTGAAATCTCTTTAAATCCCTTGAAATCCATGAAATTCTCTAAAATCCCTGAAAAACTCTCCAAATTTTTTAATTTCTTTACAAATTTTAGGAAGCCCTCAAATATTGTAAAATTCCTTGAAATTTTGTAAATACACTCAAACTTCCTTGCAATCTTTGAAGTCATCTGAAAACTTATGAAATCATTTGAAATTTCCTATTCTTTTGAAATTTTTCTATAATGCTTCAAATAATGATGAAATTTCTTGATAAAAATTTTAGACTATCGTGCCTCATGTGGGTTTAATGGGGGGGGGGGGGTAAACTCTAAAGATACTTCAAAGCGGTTAAAAACTCAAAAATTAAACTGATGATGTTTCACTTGACGCGCTGTTTTCAAAGATTCCTAAATGCATTTTAAGCTTCCCTTAAACTTGTGATATTTCAGTTCAATTGTTATAAGTATTTCAATATTTCAAGCAGGAGAAAATTTGACATATATGTTTATATATGGCTCTTCATCGAATTTGAAAGAATTAGGTATGCGAAGGAATTTCCAATTGATTTTAATGGTTTGAAAGAAATTCCAAATCTTTTCTTTCTTGAAAATCCTGACATGTTGGGGTAGGGCTTCTTTTTGACAAATTACGGGAATTGATTTTATGGTTTTTTTATGACTTTTTGTAATAATTTTCTGATCCCTTTTCAAAGAATTTCCACGCGATAAATCAGGGAAATTACGGTATTTCAGAGTTTTCTTTAACTTATCCGAGATTATCCCTAAAAAATCTTTCTAAATCACTCATTATTCCGAACTCTTAACTTCTATTGCGACGTTATTGGAAATTTTCTTCTTCTAAATATTAATTTCAGTGCTTTTTGGATTTTTAAGGATTTAAATCATAATATTGCAGTTCAATTATTATAACTATTTTAATATTTCAACCAGGAGAAAATTTCATCTATATCTATATATAACTCTTTTTCAAATTAAAAAAAAAAAAAAAAAAAAAAGACCTATTGGCTCCTGTTTTAGAGGTAGGCCAGGATTCGGCTTTGGGCACATATTAACTCCTATCGAATACAACGCTGCTCAAGGTTGGTAACCTTCTCAGCATGAATCACCAACCAAATGAGACTCTCGGTTTCCTCTCTCTGTCCTCACCTGCCCCCCCCCCCCACACACACAGTAACAGAAGTATTGGTGGGACTGCCGTTACAGATAGAATACCCACCGTACGACGAATAATCACTTAACTTGGACATGATTTCGGCTCGCAAAACAAATTTCGCGCATAAAGGTGATAGTTGGGTGTACAATCTAAACATGAATAATACAAACAATAGAGTAGCCTCGGAACGGACTGACACTTGGATTGACGAAATGCATACACACGGTAAACGTAAAGGTCGAGTTTCAGGCGATGAATGGAGACTAGGTGTTTGGAATGCTAGAGGAGTGAATGATCTTAAAGTAAGAGAACTACGAGAAACTATGCATGCTAGGAAACTAGATATTTTATGTGTACCTGAGACGAAGAAAAAGGGTTGCGAAAGTAGAAACGTAGAAAATGGGATATTGAAAGGCGGTTTTGAAATATGGTCAGGAGTAAGTAGTGAATCAAATCGTAGTCAAGGGGTCGGTTTAATTATGAATGAAAAAGCAAGACAGCATCTCAAAGATCATGATTTTGTATCTCCCAGATTGTTGTGGGCTAGAATGAAGGTGGGAATCAGAAGATTATTTATCATAGCGTGCTACGCCCCAGTTGACAGTGAACCGCGAGAAGTCAAAGACGCCTTCTGGGACACTTTAAATGACACAATAAGTACTTGCGATCAAGGTGAAAGAATAATTCTGCTAGGAGATATGAACGGATGGGTCGGCGTCCAACGCCAGGATACAGATACAGAAAGGGTGCTAGGTAATTTTGGGAATCCAACAAGAAAAAATTATAACGGGGAAAAATTAGTTAGCTTATGCTTAGAAAAGGGCCTATTTATTACCAATACCTGGTTTAGACATAAAATGATCCACACGTACACTTGGTGTAAAGGAAATAACCGCAGTGTAATTGACTTCGTTATTGCGGATGAAAGACTAAGAGAACTAGTCAAAGATACAAGAGTCATGAGGGGTTCCGAATGCAATACTGATCATTACCTTTTAATCTCTAAAATAAACTTAGGCCGGGGATGGAAAAGAAAGAGAACAGAAAAAACGAAACAAACTCGAATAAAAATTGAAAATGTACAGAAACCGGAAGTGCGAATAGAGTTTCAAAATAAGTTAAGCGAACGCATAGATAGGGCAACTTGGGAAGCGCTTACGAGCAATAAAGATATAGAGGGCGCGTGGGCTTTATTATGGGATATCATTGTTAAAACTGCAATTGAAGTGTGTGGTACGGCAGTGGTAGGAAGAAAGTCTGGTGATGCGTGGTGGAATGATGAAATTCAAGCAGCCCAGCAAGAAAAGAAAAAAGCGTACAAGAAAACATTGAACATCACAGGTCTTAAAGATGAGGAGAGAAATAGACTCAAAAATGATTACAAAGACAAAAAGAGGAAAATGAAACGACTAGTCAAGGAGAGTAAAGAAAAAATCAGAACAGAAGAAGAGAACAAAATAAAAAACTAATTTGAAGGAATTATGAAACTATTATATAAACAGTTGAAGGAAAATAAGAGTACAGAGTTTGCCAGCATGAGAAACAGCAAAGGTGAAATGCTATATGATATAGACGAGATAGTAGACGCTTTAAAAGACTCTTTTAAAGAACTATTAGGAGGTGAAGATATAGGACAACAAAACTGCGACATAGAATATAATGCATTAGAAAACCCAATTGAAAAAGTCTGTGTCACTGAGGTCCGAGACATAATTAAGAACTTGAAAAACGGTAAGGCTGCTGGCATAGACAGTATTAGTGCTAAAATGCTTAAATACGGTGGCGAGTACATACCTCACAGGTTGTGCGAATTAATAAATTTATGTATCGAGACGGGGAAAGTACCAGACGATTGGAAAAAAGCGATTATCGTACCAATATACAAAAGAAAGGGAGATAAAAGCAACTGCAGTAATTACAGAGGTATCAGCCTACTAAGTACCGTAAGTAAAATATACTCAAAAATACTTATTCGTAGGGTAATGGAAATCACAGAAGAAAATATATGGGATGTCCAAAGTGGTTTTATGCCAGGAAGATCATGTACAGATCAGATATTTAGCCTAAGACAGATCACAGAAAAAAGCTTGAGAGTAGGAAAGAGAGTTTTCTGTGCATTTATTGACCTAGAAAAAGCATTCGACAAAGTAAATAGAAATAAACTTTGGGAAGTCCTCAAAGAGTACGGAGTAAATGGAGGGCTCCTACAAGCAATAAAAACAATATATACAGGTAGTAAAGCGAGTGTAAGGGTAAATGGGAAACTGAGTGACTGGTTCGATATTATGCAAGGCGTGAAACAAGGATGCGTTATGTCCTCGTGGCTATTTATCATATTCATGGATAAGTGTCTAAGAACTGCACTCTTCCACGAAGAAGGTGTAAATCTCCAAACAGTCAAGGTACGTGGATTAGCTTTCGCAGATGACAAGATTGTTATGGCAGAATCAATCGAGGACTTGCAAAGAATG
>CAKNYM010034044.1:0-14461 GCA_932195095.1 Andricus curvator
TTCACATAAAACCAATACTTTCTCATTATGATGAGAATGTAAAAATGCCAATCCGATAAAATTATATTAAGTATTTTTCCCGATGTGTCAGATTTTCGGTATTTTCGTATGAAGTATATCACGAGTGCAGGACAGCACACATTGTCATTTTTGTAGTATACAAGCATATTATTGCAAGAATAGTGTTTTTCATGTCAAATTTTGAAAATATTCATTTTATAATGACTTCGTGAAGCTCTCCATGTGGCTGTTTGTTAAAAAGATTGATCAGTGAACTGTGTCAGGGCGGTGATGTACGAAGTGAGGGTGCGTTAGGAAAGAGTAAAAGTATATAGAATATTTAGAGAAAAGAACAAACTTTTATTACCTATGTTTTAGACAAAAATAACAATATTTTATTGTGAAAATATTAATCTTATGACAAACATCAATCAATTGTAACGACGTCCTTACTCAGCCATTCTTATTATAAAAAAAGATTGTTGAAAAAATATTATCATATCAATTTAGAGTCTAAAATTAGTGAGTAATTGTAAAATTTGTGCTTTGCATGCAACATTTTTTCTGGCACATGAAATGTTATTTATTATTGTTTATAATATTTATTTTTATTTATAGTCATAGTTATGAACAAATTAACTTACCTTTTTATGAAAGATCTTGTTTCAGGCACAGAAACACCGTTTTACAATTTTTCATAAAACACGACTTGGCACCTTCTAACGGCACACTAGTGCGAATTTGCACCACTTAAAACTTTTACAGTGACTTACTCGGCTGATCGCAGGTGGATGAATATCTGTTTACGCGTCGTGTATTTTTGGGTGTATGGACATATTTAACGTAGTGGGGAGAGATCTTGAAAATAGTTCTAGAAAGAATATCAGCACTTTGAAATTTTTGCTGGTGCGAATTCGCACTAGTGTGCCGTTTGAGGGTTAATACTAAATAATTTAAAGTTTAATGTTTTAGAAAAGGAAAAATTTTGTCATAAAAACCTTTTAATAATAATTCAATTATAATTATTTTAGAAATGCTTAAAATTGCTTATAATTCAACTCGTGTGAATTAAGTGAATTCAAACCTTAAAAATTATACAACTTTTCAATTAAAATCCTTCGTTGTTAAATAATTTGTCATTGAAAATTCTAAGTTTTAATCATTTCAATTTAATACTTTATACATTTAAATTTTTGAATTAAATCAGTTCAGATGAGGACAATTTTTGTTCGGAAAGTTCAAATCGTTTGGTTCAATTTCCAATCGCTCAAAATTGTGCAGTTTAAAAAATGAAAGCCTTTTAATGTGAAATAAAAAAAAACAATTTCAACTTTCAATAGCTCAATCTTGAACAAATTGAAAGTCTTAATAGGTGTAACCATTTTTAGTACTTTTGTTTAATTTAGAGAATGGGTCAATTTTGCGTGTCTTGATTTTAAATTCTGTTACAAAAATGTACAATTTGAAAATTTTTCTGTTTGAAGACCTCTAAACCAAAGCTTTTAAATTTGCTGGCCTCTACTGTGGAATTGTACAATTTATTTTGATTGATTTATCTTAAAAGACGATCTTCTTTTTAAAGTGTTAAATTAAAACTCCAAAGAATTTTAATTTGATATTTCACAATATTAAACGTTTCACTTTGAAATAATTCAATTTTCAAACATTTATATATTACATACATTGAAGGCTTAAATTTGAAAATTGAAATGACCGAGAAAATTTTTTGAAATCCGGGAAAATATCGGGAAATTTTCTATGGAGTCTTGAGTGCAACCACGATGATATTATAAGTATAACATATATATTTACAGTGTGAAAAGATTTCAGTGGTTGAAAAATTAAATTATGCTACTTGACACGACTAGAAATGACCGACTTTGTGTAATGTGTGCAAGTGCATGGCTTACACTACTCAAAACTATTTATGGCTGACTTATGTACTACATGTACTACTTGAAGCCTATTAGGCTGGCTTGAAATACTTAATACTCCTTGCACATTTTTCCGTTCAAATTGAAACTTACAGGATACACATAAGCATAATATGTCTGGAACATTTCACTTTTCAATACAAATTAAATGATAAACATTTTTTAGACACAAAATTGGAAATGTAACTATATGAACTATATTAGCATACGCCCTTAAGGTACTTAATGATGATATTCTGTAATTGGACAGACGAAAGCTAATGTCTTCAAATCGACATTATTGAATAAAAAATATTTAATTTTGTGAAACAAAACGATCTATGGGATATCATTTTTATTTTAAAACATTTGACTTGCTTCTTAGTAAAACCAGTAAAAAAATTATAAATTTACAAAATCGCGAAGAAAAAATTAATTCTTTTCAACCAAAATAAATCGATTCTATCCATACAATTTTGAACTGAAAATTTTCACGAAAAATTTTTGAATTTTACATAATATTTTTCCAGGAATCAAACTGCAAAGTAACTTCACTGATTTTAATTTACTGTCCTGATATTTACAAAAAATAATAATCATTGATGTTTAGATTATCCGTGTACGTCGGACTACCAATTATCATTTAAATATTTCAAAAATTTATAAAATACTTTATTGATTATTAATAAATATTATGGCCAACGCTCATACCACGCTGAAAAACCCAGTTCTCGTCAGATCACTGAAGTTAAGCAGTGTTGGACGCGGTTAGTACTTGGATGGGTGACCATTCAAGAATACTGACATGAGTGCTGTTGGCACATCGTGGGTGCGGTGAGCCCACACTTGTAATTATTTATAACTACAAGAAAAACCTAGAAACACTACCCGAATCGGGTAGTGTCACGCCTACCCTGAAAGGGAAATGGTTTAATGGTATATATATATTATTATGAGATTTTTATAATTTATGGTATTTCTATAGGAAACATCAACAGGAACTGGAGAGCTTTCGAGTGATGATGTGGTTTCCGGAGTTGCAACGGATATTCTCAGTAAACTTCCGAAAGATTTCAACTTGATAGAGGCACTTGAGAAGTATCCAACTTCTTATAACCAAAGTATGAATACAGTATTAGTGCAGGAGATGGGAAGATTTAATAAACTGTTGCAGTCCATAAGAAGTAGCCTTATAAATTTAAAAAGGGCCATACGGGGTAATAAAAGAAAAAATATTCTTCTAAATGCTTTTTTTGAGGAAGTATTTTGTAAATAATTAAATAATTAAACCATCTATTTTAAAGGACTTATTGTGATGACCCTCGAACTCGAAGAAGTCTTCGGATCCATATTGATTGGTAAAATTCCTTCTCTATGGAAACAAAATTCTTATCCATCTTTAAAACCTTTAGGGAGCTACATCATCGATTTCCTCGAACGTTTAAAATTTTTGCAGGTATCAAATAATTATTTCTAAGAATATAATTTTTAACTTCTGCAAATTTTTATTATTACCGAGGAGTTAACCACTACTGAATTCAGGTGTATTCTTTTAAATTCTTGGTATTTTTTTCAAGAATTCAGATTGCTAAAGGTTAATCCCTCGTTATTTGGAATTGTATGCTTATTTATATTTGTTTACAGATGTGGTATGAAAATGGACCTCCTTCATCTTACTGGTTGTCAGGATTCTATTTTACACAGGCCTTTTTAACTGGCGCTAGGCAAAATTATGCAAGAAAGTACCACATTCCTATCGATCTTTTGGTTTACGATTTTGAAATACTGAAGGAAACAAAATTCAAAGCCCCACCAGAAGACGGGGTTTATGTTTATGGCTTATTCCTGGACGGGGCCAGATTTAATATGCAGGAAATGATTCTGGATGAAAGTCTTCCTAAAGTTTTATACAATAGTATGCCTTATGTAAGTTTGATATATTGTAAAATATAATTCTGACATTAAAACGAAATGTATGGAGATTCTGAGGTTTATTATTTTCCAGTTATGGCTTGTTCCAATGAAGAAAGAAGAAATTAAAGAACGGAAAACGTATACTTGTCCATTGTATAAAACTAGTGAGCGTCGAGGTGTTCTTTCTACAACGGGACATTCAACAAATTTTGTTATAGCAATGAGACTTCCAACAATAAAACCAGCAGAACACTGGATTATTAGAGGCGTTGCTATGCTTTGTCAATTGACACAATAACGGAGAAAATGAGTATTTAACAAAATATCGAAATTTGTTTAACATCAAATATATTTCTAATAAAATCAGTACCCATCTATAAAAATCTTTTATCATAAGTATACTCCTAGAATTGAAAATGAATTGAAATTGAAAATGATTTCACAGTAACACTAAAAAAAACAGTGTGTGGACTCCGAGAGATTAAAACCCCCAACTTTCTGTTTTTTATGCGCTGAACCCGAATCTGCCTCTGATGTCCGTTTTATTCCTTCAGGTCCCTATTTTTTATAAGCTCAAAAAATATTAGAAAATCTGGGTTTTTGTAAATATGTAAGCTACCACCACTCAATTCTACGGAAAAAAAAAACATAAAATGCAGGTATTGCACAATTTTTTTCTTGGCCCAATTTTTTATGTAAACAGTAGAAATAAATGTGGTAGCAGGTGTCACACTACTGTATGTTTCTTTATACTGCATAATTAATTTGATGGAAATAATTTGTTTATTATATAACTTTTATGATACTCTTTTCGTCGAATCAAATGGTGCAATTAGTTTTTCTGTGGCTCACGGATTTAAAAATAATATCAAAATTGTTCATCGTTTTTGGAGTTAATGAAAAAACTGGGATCTGATAGAGGAAAACGGACATTGAATTTGGATTCAGTACATCAACCAAACAGAAGGGGAGGGATCTTAGTCTCGCGGACATCAAACTTATTTTTTCATGCCTGAGCGCTTGATTTTTGCTACGACGACTTCAGGAAGGCAGCCTGCAAGGTCACGCCTAGATGTGCATCAGTATGTATTTAGGCTTATACAAAAGTTAAGAATTTTAGGTACTCTTTTCTAATACGAAGAAATGGATTGAGTGATTAATCCTTTCGATAACAAGAGAATTGCAATGTTTAATTTTGAATCAATATAATGTTAATACCGAACAAATGAAGATACCGTTTTCTTATGTTTTTAGAGAAAACAGTGACGAAAATTTGTATTTTAGGTAAAAAATAATATTAATTAATTAATTAAAAATCAGGCACAAAAAAATAAGTTTGATGTCCGCGAGACTAAGACCCCCCTCTCTTCCTGTTTTTTGATGTAATGAATCCAAATTTAATGTCCGTTTTCCTCTATCAGATCCCAGTTTTTTTATCACCTCAAGAATTATAGAAAATCTTGACATAATTTTTAAATATGTGAGCTACAGAAAAACTAATTGCACCATTTGATTCTACGAGAAGAGTTTCACAAAAGTTATACAATAAACAAATTTTGTCCATCCAATTTTTTATACAGTATAAAGACACACACAGTAGTGTGACACCTGCTACAGCATTTATTTATAATATTTACATGAAAAATTGGGTCGAGAAAAAAATATTCGAATACCTGGATTTTATGTTTTTTCCCCCGTAGAATCGAGTGGTGCAATTAGTTTTTCCGTAACTTACATATTTACAAAAACTCAGATTTTTCACTATTTTTTGTGGTTATACAAAAAATAGGGACCTGATGGAATAAAACGAACATCAGAAGCGGATTCGGATTCAGCGCATCAAAAACAGGAAGTTGGGGGTTTTAATTACTCAGACTCCACACTTTTATTCTTTGGTATTGCTGTGAAATCGTTTCTAATTTTTCCCCCAGGCACACCAAAGATAAAAAATTGTTCTATTATTTTTATAATAGAGTATTGAAAGCCCAACTTACAGGAAAATTCTTATTCTTTCGCAAAGCCGATTTCGTATTAAGAAAATTATTTGAAATATTTCCAAATATTTGAAAATTTGAATTTCCCGCCAAAACTACTGCAGTCATTTTTCTATATATTATTATGCTTCCCAACGTGCCTTTTGCCCTCAATTTTTGTCGATTGAAAATAAACAATGTGTACAGAGAAAATAAATAATTTGGAAAATTACATTATAGTATTAGGGATAGTAGGGTTAATATTGAAGAAAAATATGACATGACAGTATTTATTTTCCTGTCATATCTTTTCTTAAGAATTTGTCAGGTTATCTCTTTAAATAGAATATTTTGTTAGGTATTTCTAACGAGACACTCTACGTGAAAATAAAAAATAAAATAAAAATTATTTAAGTAGCCATATTGTTTTTCAGTACTTAAATTTGAAATTTGAAATCAGCTGCCTACACAATCATTGTACAGTAAACTTCTTTCGCATCAGGTAATCTTTCTTTGAATATTTGATTTTAAATTTGAAATAGCCTGCCTGAAAAAAAAACCTGTGTAGTAAATTTCATTCTGATCAGATAATTTTTTGGAACTTTTAAACGCCATATTGAACCCGCAGTTTTTTTTTAGAAGATTTATTTGAAATTTAAAACCACCTTCCCAAAAACTCCTTTTACAGTAAAAATTTCATTCAGATCAGATAATTCTTTACTTTTAGAGTTCCAAATTGAAGCCGTTATTTTGTTTTTGGAAACTGGAATTCCAAATTTGAAATAGGCCGCGTGACAAAAAACCCTAAACAGTAAATTTCTTTCGAATCTGATAATTTTCTTTAACTTTTCGAGCGCCAATTTGCAGCCGCTTTCTTGTAAACTTGAAATACAAATTTCAAAGCAGCTGCCCGAAAACCCCATTTAAAGTAAATTTCGTAATTTCATTCGAATCAGCTAATTTTTGTAATTATGGATGGCGCCCATATTGGCGTATGTAATTGGCAAAGTTTTCCTGGACAAATTAGTTATGGGTTTATCCATGGAAAATGCTATCAAAAATTGAATATTCCGTTTTTACGCCAAACAACGGCAGATATGTACGTAAAAAATTCAAGAGAAGAATTGAAGCACTTTAAAATATCTGCAATTTTTGCTTCACCTATTTTTCGATAGGACTCGTTTTTTTTTTTTGTTTTATGCATCGAAAATAAATAAGTCGAAAATTGGAATTTTAAGCCAAACGACGACAGATAATTAAAAAGTTTTTGGGAAGAATTGTAGCTTTCAGAAAGACGTATATTTTTTCTCTCTACGATTTTTTTATAAGTCTTGATATTTTTGTTTAATTTTTTCGAAAATAGTACGAAAAAAATCAAAATTTTGAGCCAAATGACTGGGAAAAAGTCTCATAAAGTAATTGTAGCTTTTAAAAGGTCCTAAACAAATTTCTAAACTATTTTTTAATAGTTTTAATAGGTCATTTCGGTTCTCACGCATCGCGGTTGAAAATATATTTATCTCGCGCTGCGCGAGTTAAAGGTCCAAGTATCGACAACTGTAAGTTGGTGATTGTGAATTCTCTTCGGTTAAAGCTCCTTCGGCTTTAACGAACACATTCTCATCACGCATCTCGTGCTTCGCACTCGACTTTATCCACAGTGCGAGCTTTTCTACATTAAGTTCAGCTCTATTATGTCAAATGAATATTATATTTATTTCTGTACCTTGGTCTAGGACTGCTTATTCAGATATAGCAAAGTAAAGTACAAATCTTTTTTTCACGATCACTCTCATGGGTGTGGTGAGCCCAACTTGTAGTTATTTACTACAAGAAACTATCCACCTAGAAACACTACCCAAATCGGATAGTGTCACGCCTACCCTGAAAGGGAAATGGCTTAATGGTATACTCTAATATTTTTTTCTTATTTTGCACTAATTTTTATTCTCAGCTACACTGAAAAATGTATTATTACATTATACCATAAAGCCATTCCCCTTTCGGGGTAGGAGTGACTCGGTCGGTTGGAAAATAGTAATGTGGGGAAGGAGGTATAGATTTTTCAGATTGATCTAGATTTTTTGTGTTATTTATTTAAATAACACGTCCGTTCCGCAAAACTGCTTCGACCCAGGTTGCTGATCAATTTCTCTAGCGATCACCGCACGTGAAGAGCCTCAGAAGGTTGTTATGTGAGGTTCCCCACCCGGGCCCATTAGTATGCAAGGTCTTTTGTTTCAGGCGTCATTCACTCTACTCACATTCTTTTTATAAACTATTTGTCACTACACTTTTCTGTCCTGGCATACTTCTCTAGCTTCCTTCACGTCCATGCATTTTTTATGCAAGCTCCCCTGTTTCTATGGCTTCTTATGTCTTTTCGAATTAAGATCTCATTCACATATTCTAACCATTCTTTCCGCGGTCTGCCTCTGGGCATACTGCCATTTACTTTACCTTTATACACTTGTTTCGTTAGTCGTTCATCTTTCATTCTTTCAAGATGTCCGAACCATCTTAACTGATTTCTTTTCCATGTGTCAACTATTGTCTCTTTTGCATCACATTCTTTGAGGATTATTCTGTTTCTCACTTTGTCCATCAGTGTCTTCCCGCAAATTGTGCGCAGAGGTTTCATGCCAATCGCGTTAATTTTACTCTTATCCTTTTCTTGACAGGTCCATGTCTCGCTACCGTATAGTACAGTCGGTACGAATATATAGAATTATGTATGGCCATTTTAGCTTTTTTTGATGTTTTTTTTTCTGAGAATGGACCCTGCTCTACCGATAACCTGCTTACCCTTATTTATGCACCTATCTAACACCCCAACTATTTTTCCGTCGCTAGTGAATAGGCTACCCAGATATACGTACTTGTCAACTTGTTCTAATCTCTCATCATTTAGGACACTGTTGCCATTGTTTTCTCAGTTTTTCCTTCAAACACCATGATTTTTGTTTTATTTAAGTTAATTTTGAGGCCCATGTTCTTCATGCTTGTATTTAGTTTGCTCAACATTCTTTGCAAGTCTTCGATTGATTCTGCTATAACAACCTTGTGATATGCGAAAGCTAACCCACGTACCCTCACTGTCTCGAAATCTACACGATCTTCGTCGAAGAGGGCCATTCTTAGACACTTGTCCATAAATATGATAAATAGCCATGAGGACATAACGCATCCTTGTTTAACGCCTTGCATAATATCGAACCAGTCACTCAGTTTCCCATTAACCCTTACACTCGCTTTGTTACCTGCAATTATGGTTTTTATTGCTTGTAGGAGCCATCCATTAACTCCGTACTCTTTGAGGACTTCCCAAAGTTTACTTCTATCCACCTGGTCGAATGGTTTTTCTAGGTCAAGAAACGCACAAAAAACATTCTTTCCTACTTTTAAACTTTTTTCTGTGATCTGTCTTAAGCTAAATATTTGATTCATACATGATCTTCCTGGCAAAAATTCACTTTGGACTTCCCGTATATTTTCTTCTGCTATTTTCATTACCCTGCGAATAAGTATTTTTGAGTATATTTTACTTACGTTACTTAATAAGCTGATACCTCTGTAATTATTGCAGTTGCTTTTATCTTCCTTCCTTTTGTATCTTGGTACGATAATTCCTTTTTTCCACTCGTCTGGGATTTTCCCCATCTCGATACATAAATTTATCAATTCGCACAGTCTGTGAAGTATATACTCGCCACCGTATTTAAGCATTACAGCGCTAGTACTGTCTACACCAGCAGCCTTACCGTTCTTTAAGTTCTTAATTATATCTCTAACTTCAGTGACACAGACTTTCTCAATTGGGGTTTCTGATGCATTATGTTCTATGTCGCAGTTCTGTTGTGTTATAGCTTCACCTCCTAATAATTCTTTAAAAGAGTCTTTCAAAGCGTCTACTACATATCCCGCCTGTATCATATAGCATTTCACCTTTGCTGTTTCAACGAGGAGCAACAAGCATTCAAGAAGTCCTACAAAATTGATTTAACCCATTTTTTGATAGGACTGTTCATTTTGGTTTCATTTGTCGAAAATACCATGAAAAAAGTCGAAAATCCAAATTTTGAGCCAAACGACCGAAAATATGGGGACATGTTTTTGGGGAAATTTCAGCGTTTAAAAATTCCTACAACATTTTTTGGAACCATTTTCTGACAGAACTTCTCGTTTTTAATTTATTTATCGAAAGTCATATTCAAAAATCATATCAAATATACATTTACAATCGTCTGTCAAAAATCGAGCGCGTAGCGCGAGTGTCACGTTAAGTATGTATACATCAAAGCCTACAAAGCTTTGAGCAACTTAATCTTTAACTATACTTAATTACGTAGAAAATTCAGAATATGAAGTCGCATATAAATCCTGGCGTGCTATTGTATGGAGTAGTGGTGTGTGGGTGGAAGGAAAGTGAGGAGGTAAATAGGACACAGGAGAGGTATGTAAAGTGGACACTGAGGTTGGCAAGGAATACGCCTAATTATATTTTTAGGAGGGTGGCCGGGAGAACGAGTTTAGAGATTCTAACAGGCCGTCAGGCGTGTAAGTAGAAGACAAATTTTTGAAAAAGGGGGGAAGTAAGCTGGTTAGGGAGTATTGGTGGGAGAAGTAGAACATAGGAGGAGAGGGGAAGGTGGAGTTTGAAAGAGAAAGGTATTTTAGGAGGAATGAGTTGCAGAGGGATGAAGTATGAAAGATGCATGAGCTGGAGAGGAAGATGAATGAGGTGGTGGAGAAGAACGGCATGGAGCGAGAGAAGGTAGAAGGGGAGGAGAGAATAAGAGGGTCAAGGTTCATTGGGAATTATGGATGGATTATGCCAAGGGAGAGAGTGCAGTATTTGTGTGAGAAAGGGGAGAAAGGAAGTCAGGATCTTATAGCGAGGGGTTTGACCAACATTATTTTTGTGACCAGTCACAGGGGTGCCTCCCCCCCCGTACTGTGTAAGTGTGAGAAAAGGTCGTGTTGCACGTGTAACAGTAGCGCCAGCAAGGTCCCATGCTGAGAATGTTGTTGCCTCGATTATCATAAAACCTTTTGTATTTTTCCAAGAAGAAAATAATTTTTTAAACATTCAAGTGCAACTTTTTGCTCATTGACAATACGTGCAACATTGTCAGAAGCCAAAAATGTGTAATTTGCTTCAAGAATCATCTCTGTACGTTCCTTAGTTTCGGAGATGACACCTCCCTTCTCATTTGTTAATAACTTATTAACAAATGATTGTTTTGGCTCTAAATTTCACCACTGTGCACAGAAAGGATCAACGAACCCCATATATTTTTTGCAGATTTTTCATAGTTTATTTGCAGTGACTTACAGCCATTCAAAGTTGACTATTCTGACATGATCATATGATTATTGTGCTTCACCTTTCACTCGCCAGGAAATAATCGCTAATCATCTGAAAATTTTGAAACTCTGTATCAGTATTGGAAAAACTTTCACCTGCAACATGCATGTTGTCTCATATTTTTAGAATTTTTGTGCTGCTGAGATTTTCACGAAAATCTGTACAAAAATCGCGGTGCCTAAACTTTTTGGACAGGTAGTAGAACGTTCCATCCAAAGCGTTAAAAGCCAAAACCTAATAAAATAACTCTTAAATTATATTGCCTCGCTCTATAATGCGTGACAGTCCCTTCCGTATGCTTTAAGTATGCTTTTTACCGGTACCGATAGTGCTTACACTTCGCAAAAAAATGTCATTTTTTCAAGTTTTAACATTGAAAATAATATTTGCAGGTACTTTCGTGTCCATGTTCGTAATCAACGCCTCGAAATACATCAGTATACGAGGTTTTAAAAAATGTTGTAAACATAACATTTTTCTTTTTAAAAACGTGGTTTTTTTAAGTTTTGACCTTGTAACTTGTTTTTTTTCTGCAATTTTCATGGCCATAATGGTAAAAAAACAGCCGGCAACCAACAATCTTGCCGAAGGTTGTTAGTTGCCGGCGCCGGCAGGCTAGCCACTACGTTAAATTTATTGACAAATGAACATCCTAAAAAGTACTTCTCAAAATGAAAATTTAATCTGTAAGTATTTGCTACACGGGAAGAAATTTGTAGCAAATCCAGAGATATTTATCTTTGATCTGGCTACAAATTACGGAAGCACCTATGCGCCACCTTCAGGCACGTAAGCATGTATGCATTGACTCGTGTACATGACGGTAACGAAGGCATAGCATACAGGTTGTGTTGCCTACCTCGAGGATTCAGTTTGAACGAAAAGTGGGACAATAAAGAAAAAATAGTTGTGGGAAATAGTGAAAAGTGATTTGGAGGTAACGCTGCAATATTTATTTAATATTTATTTTTAAAAACGTTAGTAAGTAACCTAACTATAAGGAGAAGGTTACAGGTTTTTATTTTGTCGAAAATAACCTATGTAGAAATTTAAATTTTTCAAAAAGGACAAGTGTATACCTGTTTTCCTCAATTTTAATTGAAACCTTAGACAATTAAAATGTTGTAAAGTCTGATTCGAGAATTAAAAATTTGAAGTGAATTGCATTTCGAAAACCCCAGAAATGAAAATAAGAATTAAAGGTTTGTGGTATATTTGAGGAGCTGTATCAAAAGCGGAGTAGAAAAGTCGTCGGAGCAAAAACAAGTTAAGAACAATGCGGCAAAAATGAGTTAAAAAGAAACAAGAATAACGAGGATTGTATCGTATATTATAACATAAAAGTGTAATACAATGATAGATTATAATATAATCTATCGTACTATTATATCGTTATAGTATAATATTCGATACAATCTTCGTTCTTCTTGTTTCTTTTTAACACGTTTTTGCTCCAACGATTTTTCTACTCCGCTTTTGCTATCAGTCCCTCATTTAGTTGTGGTGTAGGAATTCCATATTTAACGCACATCCAGTTTAAATGCAATTCCAATTTAAAAGAATAACTGCATTTTCGAATTATTTCAGTCAGAAAAATTCTGAATTTCAGCTTCTTCAGATTGAAAATGTTCTTCTTTTCTCATTTTGTAGATTATAAATAATTCTCAAAGCTTACAATATACATGGATTCCATTTTAAAGGTTTTTAATTCAACAAGTTTTTTCCACAAGAAACTCTTCTTATTTCAAATGCTCATAATTATGGTTTTAACTGTGATATTCTAGCATTTTTTTAACAAAAATAATTATTGTGACTTGTTTTCAAGATGTACAGTATTGTAAATACTTGCTGAATGTATAATTCTTGGATTTTAATTATAATTCCAATTTTTCAGATCAATGTTCCTACGTGACATTCGATTCTTGTTTTTGTGATTTCAACGGATATCAGAAACTAACTTGCAAAGGTAAGAGAAGTTAATCCAGTCGCCACTAACACTTCCGTATGCACTAATAGGTCCCCGAAATTACTCTTTTTCAAAGGGTCAAAAAAAGTCCCCTGATTACGAATATCTTGGGTAGGCTTTCGAAATCTGAGTCAAATTTTTTTTAACAATTTTTTAAACAATTTTATTATTTATTTGCAACAAAAAATTAAAGAATCATTCTTAGCATGGCTGAGCACACCAAAACTTTTTTGCATTCTGCGCTTTTTTCGTACGACAAACCGTTTGCAATCTACAGCGTTTTAAACAAATGATTTTTTAACAAAATTGCCATATTTGCACAGTGTTACGTCAGAATCTATTGCTCAGAAAATTTTTTAACTTGTACACTGTCTATATCGAGGATAGATTTCTTGAGAGGAAAAAGAAATCTTTAGATAGAATACAAACTTCTCTCCATAAATTGTTGTTAAAAAATTGCTATCTTTAAGAGGAAATTGTTTAGACTCTTCGTTTATTAATGAAAAATTATCTAGACCAACCAGTGTCATAATATTGCTTAAAATTGTTGCGAAACCTTTATCTACCATTAATAACATAATTTATTGTTCATAATCTCTCTTGCCAAATGTTTTATAACAATTGATATAAATAATGACCCTCAATAACCAGAATTGACTTTAAAAAAAAAACACTCTTGATATATTTTCTCGTACGACGATCCATTATTTATTCACGGCCTTATAAACATGCCCCCCTACAAGCCACATTTTTCAAGTTATTAGCGATTACCTTTTTTTCATATCGTTAATTTTACCGTAAACAATATGATTATCTTGAATAGCATTTTCGATACCTGATCCTCATTGTTTATAACTATTGTTATCAACAAAAACGCTTAATTAAGAGAATTTCTTTTTAAAAAAATGTTTATAATAATCTATGGCACAAAATAAAACTTTTCATTCTTGTGATATTTTCTCGTACGACGATCCATTCTTTATTCACGGCCTTATAAAGAATGTATTTTTTATAAATATATACTCTCCCCTAAAAGCCACAATTTTCAAGTTATTAGCGATTACCTTTTTTTATAACGTTAATGTTACCGTAAACAATATGATTACCTTGGGTAGCCTTTTGGATACCTGCACCTTATTGTTTATGCCTATTGTTATTATTGTTATTGTGAATAAATAATGGATCGTCGTACGAGAAAATATCACAAGAATGAAAAGTTTTATTTTTTGCCATAGATTATTATAGACATTTTTTTTAAAATCGATTTTCTTAATTGAGAGTTTTTGTTAAAGCAATAGTCATAAACAATAAGGTGCAGGTATCGAAA
>CAKNYM010034046.1:0-17372 GCA_932195095.1 Andricus curvator
TAAATTTCAAAAACAGTTCTGCCTCTAGAAGGAAAAATCGTACGTATCGGATGACATTTTGGGGAAAAATTATTTTTTCATATCAGTAAGACCGTGAGAGTAAGCTTCAAATGAAATTCCGGAAACTGTGAAATTCTCGAAAAAGAAAATATTGGAAATAGGAAATTCCCGATATTATAAAATTCCCGGAATGTTAAAACTCCTGAGCAATAAAATTCTAGACACCTCATTATAATATTACCGAATTTGAAAATTCTCGATAATAGATCATTTCCAAAATAAAATTGCTGATACAGTAAAATTTTCAGATAATAAAATTCCTGTATCTGAACAATTGAAAAATGGTTTTAATTATACAATAAAAATAATAAAATGAACTACTTCTATCTCAACATATTTTTTTATTTTATTTATTATTTTTTCCCGAAAAATAAAATATTATGAATAAAAAATTTGAAATAAAAAATCCCCGAAATTATAAAAATCCCGAATAGTAAAATTTCTCACAGTTTATAATATTACCGAATTAAAAAATTTGCTATAATAGGTAATTATCGAAATAAAGCCAAAAATAAAATTATAAAATATTCGAACTAGAAAATTCCCGAATTTAAACAATTAGAAAATCGTTTTTCTAAATATTCAAATATTTTCATCAAAGAGAACACATTTTTAAATGTTTAAAGTTTTTAAAAATTATTGTTTGAATGTAAAATAACAATAATTGAAAAAAATATATTTCTTGGTGAAAAATTTTGTTTGAGAATGTGCATAGTAATTTAAAAAAAATACAAGAACCGTTTTCAAAAATATTAGGAATAAACTTTGAGATAAATCAATGCCGCATTGAATCCTGCAAAGTTTGTTTGAAAAATTTTATTAGGTTCGGAGAAGATTTAGAATTATTGTTATTTCAAATTTGAAAAATAATTTTAAACATAAAACACTTTTTTCTTTGATAAAAATATTTCATTATTGTATTTTTATTGAATAAATAATATTTATTGACATAGAAATGTTTTAATTTTTAAACTCGAGAATTTTATAATTCGGGAATTTTTTAGTTTAGATATTTTATAATTCGTCAATTTTCTATCGGGGATTATAAATTTGGGGTTTCTGTAATTCGGCAATTTCATAATTTCGGGAGAGACGACTGAAAAATCCCGAAAAATGAAATTCCCGAAACTGTAAATTTCCCGATTTATAAAATTTCCGAATAATAAAATTTCTAAACAGTTTATAATATTACCGAATTGAAAAAATTCCCGAATTATAAGATTCCCAACCGTTCACAATACTACTGAATTTGAAAATTCACGAATAACAAAATTCCCGTCAGAAAATTGCCGAATCCTAAAATATCAAAATCATTATTTTAATAATAAATAAAGAAGTATCTCTTCACAAAATTCGGGATGAGTAGTCAAGTATTTTTTAAAAGCTTGGCTAGTTGTCCCGAATTTTCTGGGCCACAGATCATACGCTTTTCCAAACCACCCAATTTTTCTGGACGACTAGACACAGCCAATAAATAAATAAGATTTGAAAAAAAGCGGGGCTCAATTAACAAATATAAATTTAACCATTTTTTCATTGTTTAGGTTCGGAAATTTTCCTGCGTCAGAAATTTTATAACATCAGAAATTTTCTATTATTGCGAATTTCCAAATTCGGTAATATCACAAGCTATCGGGAAATTTTCTTATTCGAGAATATTATAAACTATCGGGAATTTTGTTATTCGGTAATCTTCCAGTTCGCAATACTCTCATTTTTTGTGTTTGTCTGTAGGTTTAATTCAATTCTGTTGGACAATATGTAAAGATTAACTTATCACACCTCCAGTAAAGGAAAATTTTGTATGACGTATTTCTATAATGCTGTACCATGATACGTGACACCGTGCTCGTCATGCAAATTATATTACCTTTGACGTACGGTATTATAACTTTGTATACATTTTTGGCGTTTCGTTGTTTCTATGCATAACTGATGACGAAAACTGATAAATATGTCTATCAAATAAATGACTTTGAATGACGAATGAGATAACGAAAAGTATATATATCATTGAAACATCACGTAGAAACATAATCAGTTCGTTAGTTACACTCCACGCAAAATTTTAACGGATTAGTTTCCTAAATTCAAAAAGTATGAAGATTGTTATTGGTACTCTGTTCACATTAGTGGTCTTCCTTAATTTTATTGGTAAATACAAAAATATTTTATATCTATAACTTAAAGTGCATTTGTAGTTGCAGCGAATTATTTCCTATTGGAAATATTTCATTTTGAAAATAAACCCAGGTGGAAAAATTTATAGAAAAAACTAGATAGCTAGAAACATTAATTTATACTTTTTTTAAAAATCTTTTCAAGAAAGCTCTTCAAAATTTGTTGCAAAAAAATTATTTGAAAATAATTTTTCAGGAATTTAATGAAAATTTAATTATTATGTTGGAACTAGAATTTTTCCTTCAATTCCAGATTCCTTTTTGAAAATTTTAAAAATCTTGTTGAATATTCTTCAAAAATAATTTAAAAAAAAATAATTTTTAGTTTTTCTCGGATTTTTTATATCAAATTTTATTCTTTTAAAACCTTTAAAAATCTTAAAAGCCTTCTACATTTTTTGTTTGAAATCTTGAAAAATCTACACTTTGTTTTAAATGTTTTGAAATCTTTTCAAGTTTTGAATTATTTTGGAATCTTTTCAAGACGTCTAGATATATCTCAAACATCCTCGAATCTTTTCCAAATTAATAATTGTTCAATTGATACTTCTTAATCAAAATTTTTTAAATCTTCTTAAATATTCTCTTAAGATTAAATTTTCAAAATGAAAAATCATTTTAAATTTTCCCAGCAATCTGAAGAAAATTTTTTTATTTTCTCAAAAACTTCAAAGATATAATTTATTAATATAATTTTTCATTCAAAAGCATTGACTGTGATACTGAATGTCACTATCTTGAAGAATAAACCTATGCACACATTTAAATAAATATTTTTTCATTAAAATGCATTCCCCTATCTGAATTAATCTACATAAAATTATTTTGACAAATAAATAGCATCTCTAGTGAATAGATATGCGTATAATAATAACATATTTATACTGCCCAGATATACGTGCTTATCAACTTGTTCTATTCTCTCATTATTTAAGAACATGTTGCATATTGTTTGCTCATTCTTTCCTTCAAACACCATAATTTTTGTTTTATTCACGTTAATTTTGAGGCACATGCTCTTCATGCTTGTATTCAGTTTATTCAACATTCTTTGCAAGTCTTCGATTGATTCTACCATGACAACCTTATCATCGGCGAACGCTAACCCACGTACCCTCACTGTCCAGACACGTGTCTATGAATATAATAAATAGCCATGAGGACATAACGCACCCTTGTTTAACACCTTGCATAATATCGAACCAATCACTCAGTTTTCCATTAAACTTACACTCACTTTGCTACCAGTATATATTGTTTTTATTGCTTGTAGGAGGCATCCATTGACTTTGCACTCTTTCAAGACTTCCCAAAGTTTACTTCTATTCGCCTTGTCAAATGCTTTTCTAGGTTAAGAAATGCATTGAAAACTTTCTTTCCTACTCTCAAACTCTTTTCTGTGATCTGTCTTAAGCTAAATATTTGATCCGAACATGATCTTCCTGGCATAAATACACTTCGGACTTCCCATATCTTTTCTTCTGTAATTTTCATTACCCTACGAATAAGTATTTTTCAGTATATTTCACTTACGGTACTTAATAAGCTGATACCTCTGTAATTATTGCAGTTGCTTTTGTCTCCCTTTCTTTTGTATATTGGTACGATAATCGCTTGTCTCCAATCGTCTGGGACTTCTCCCGTCTCGATAAATAAATTTATCAATTCGCACAACCTGTAAGGTCGCCACCGTATTTAAGCATTTCAGCGCTAATACTGTCTATGCCAGCAGCTTTCCGTTTTTTAAGTTCCTAATTATATCCCTAACTTCAGTGACACAGACTTTCTCAATCGAGTTTTCTAATGCATTATGTTCCATATCGCAGTTCTGGTGCTCTATAGCATCATTTTCTAATAATTCTTTAAAAGAGTCTTTCAAATCGTCTAGTATCTCGTCTGTATCATATAGCATTTCACCTTTGCTGTTTCTCATGCTGACAAACTCTGTACTTTTACTTCCCTTCATAGATTTATTTAACAGTTTCTTGCTTCCTTTAAAGTCGTTTTGTATTTTCGTCTATTCTTCTGTTCTGATTTTATATTTACTTTCCTTGACTAGTCGTTTAACTTTTCTCTTTTTGTGTCTGTAATCATTTTCAAGTCTATTTCTCTCCTAATCGCTAATACCTGTGATGTTCAACATTCTGTTGTATGCTTCTTTCTTTTCTTGTCGGACTGTCTGAATTTCATCATTCCACAATGCATCACCAGACATTTTTCCTACAACCGCAGTACCACACACTTCAGTCGCACTCCTAATAATGACATCCCTAAACAAGGCTGATACGCCCTCTACATTTTTATTATTTATGAGCGCTTCCCAAGTTGCCTGATCTATGCGTTCGTTTATCTTATTCTGAAAAGATATTCACACTTCCGGTTTCTGTCAATTTTCAATCTTTGTTCGCGTTTATTTCATTTTTTTCGTTCTGTTTCATCTTCATCCCTGACGTAAATTCATTTTGGAGACTAGAAGCTAATGATCAGTATTGCATTTAGAATCCCTTATGACCCTTGTATCTTTTACGACCTCTCTTAGTCTTTCATCCCCAAAAACGAAGTCAATTATACAGTGACTATCTCCTCTACACCAGGTGTACATGTGGATCATTTTATGTCTAAACTAATAATTTATAATAAATAAGCCCTTTTCTAAACATAAGCTAACTGATCTTTTCCCGTTATCATTTTTTCTTGGTGGATCCCCAAAATTTCCCCTTTCTGTATCTTCATCTTGACGCTGGACGCCTACCCATCCGTTTATGTCTCCTAGTATAATGATTCTCTCGCCATGATCGCAAGCACTCATAGTATCATTTGAACTGTCCCAGAAGGCGTCTTTAACTTCGTTTGGGTCACCATCTACTGGGGCGTGGCACGCTATTATGTTACGCAAAAAAAAGTTATTATTTTGGATATTTTTGACATTAATTAGTCTTAGCATGTGGGTGGCACATCGGGACAAGTGGTAGAAAGAAGTACCCTTTCGATGTCAATAGTAACGTGTTGTCATATATCTTCATGGGAGTCGGCTTGCTTCTGGATTCACTATTGTCATCGAAAGGGTACTTTTTTCTACCACTTATCCCGCTATGCCGCCCACATGCCAATACTGATGAAAGACACAAATATTCAAAATAATATTTCTTGCGTAATAATGATCTTATCCTAAATTTAATTGTTGCACTGTACTCGTATCACAAAATTGCACATTCGGAGACATCAAACGGCTTCCTTTCTTCATTTGTTCTTAAGATAAAATATTTGAAAATAAATTCTCGTAAAAATTAAATTATTGATAATTTCAGAATTTTGAAGAAATTATTGCATTAAAGAATGTTGAAAGAATATCTGTGAATGTTTTCAGATTTTATCTAACTTCGACCGCTTTCTGGTTGCCTTCTGATTATTGATAAAAAAATTTTAGGATAAAAGTGATCATATCGTTAAATTCCGAAGACCTTCGGCTTTCAGATGCTTTTTATTAAACAATTCAGAAATTTTTTTAAAGAGTTGTAATCAAAAGAAGTGAGGTGCCTCGAATTTTGGCTCCGACTTTAGTTTTTTTTTTTGTGCATGGACTTTATAACAACAATGGTCGTCAGGTCTAAAATAACTTAGTAAATTTCAATAGATTAAAAAAACGTAATATAGTGAGGATTGTGTTTTGTTGCTTGTATTATTGGTACTTTAAGCTGTTAACGTTAATGTCAATGTTAATGCCCCTGTGATATTATTCATCGTCCTCCATAAACCTATGTACTTTAACTTACAAGGATATTTTTCACTTTTACATAAACAATTTCCTCTTTGTGATACATTCTTAATTTTAGAGATACACGTTCCGTAAATAGTATATTGATGTGGAAAGAATCTTCTATAATACTCGGTTATTTAATCGTGCTCATGGTCGAATATCGAATGTTAAGCCACATAGATAAAAAGTTTGATGATTACTGACGATTCTTCATAGATTTATCAGGTGTACGAGGTCAAACTTTTGAACTAGAAATTTTCTAATTCGTATATATAACTTTTCTGATAGAAAGCGTTCAACATCAGTCAGAAATCTATATAACATTTAAGATACATTATTGAGGGCATCTTTAAACTATTTGAAATTTGTATTTTTTATGTATTTCAAAATTCAAGATTTTTTAGGTCACCGAGTCCCCATATTTTTTTTAATCATTACACAATACGTAAAAACTACTATATAGGAATGAAAGAATTTGTTGGCCTTTTATATTTTTTCAAATTTAAGACTAAACATAATCATTTTTAGACCTACAAACGGCGTAACCTCTATAACATTTTTAAAAAATAAAAGACAATTCATGACAGTATTTTTCAACAGAGGAAAGAAATGTATGGGGTTACAAATTCAACTATTTTGTAGAAATTTTGCATTGTCAGCTCGCAAATTCAACAATTTGGTAAAAACTCAACTATTTGGTCAAAAGTTGAACTACTTCGTTGAAAAATCTATTTTTGTCGTTGCAGATTGATCATTTATTTCACTCATTGGTTGAAACTTGAACTAATTCCTTCAAAATTCATTTTTTTAAAGATCAATAATCAACTATTTGGTTGAAAATTCAACTGTTTTTGGTTGAAAATAGCCTTCTTGGATGAAAATTCAAATGTTTTATAGATAATTCGCCTTTTTAGCTTGAAAATTCAAGTATTCAACTATGCCATTTAGTGGGATAAATGAATGTTTTTGGTTAATAACTTAATTATTTGATGAAAAATTCTGCCGTTTTGAAGAAAGCTCCTCATTTTGGTTTGAAAATTGAACATTTTGGATAAAATTTTTTTTCTATAGGTATTGACTAAAAAATCTTTTTTGATTGAAAATTCAATTCTTGTTGAAAATTTGTCTTATTGATTTAAAAATTCATCTGGTCTGGTGAAAATTTATTCTTTTTTTTTTTAATGCAACTGTTTGGTAGAAAATGAATCTTTTTTGTTTTAGAATTCAACTATTTTGCTGAAAATTTGTGTTTCCTTTCCAATTCAACTGGTTTTGATTGGAAATAAAAATCTTCTCATGGTTAAAATATATATTATTACATTTTGTATTGAGAATTAATATTTTTTGGTTGAAAATTCAACTACTTGGTTGAAAGTTTATCTACTTTGCTAATCAATAAGAAACAGTAAGATTTTACCAAACCCCCCCTTTATGCAAAATTTCAACAAAAAATGTACGTAATTTATAAACGGTCCCTAAACTGCAAGTCAGTCTGATCAAAAAAAAAAATTACATTTCGAAAAATAAGATCAATTCAATCATTTTTAAGTATTGAGGATTTCGTACTCCCCGGGAGAAACCCTTATAGTTTCGGTTGTGTATGTCCGTACGTCCATCGAACTTAATTCCAAAAAGGGGAAGTAAGGGGAATTCAAAACTCACAACTCAAAACTCACAAGTCATAGCTGACAACTCACAACTCACAGCTCACAACTCACAGCTCACAGTTCACAATTCTGGGAATTCAGGGAAGTTCGGGGAGATGAACTAGGGAATTTGAAGGGGAAATGAGGGTGTGAAGAACATGAGGTGAAATGTGAGAAGAGGGGAAAGTAGATGAGGAAGAAGTTGGGGAAGGAAGGGGAAGCGAAGTTTGAAGTTTTAGGAGGGGAATTTAGGTCGATTAGGGGGGGGGGGGGCATGAGCGGGGGAGGTCTGAACGACTTATTTACGTCTGAATAGGCTGTGAAGCCCTTTTTTGTGGATGTAATATGCCTACTCTAACTAATTTTTTCTATTTCTTCTTACAGAATTAAGTTCACCATTCAAGTTCAGCTTGAGAAAAAAGGTGAATAAAGGACGTGTCTTTCAGGAGCCTGTTCTTTATCCCAATATTCATTTTTACGAAGATCGAGATCATCATATTCATCGACTAAAAGGACGTATTATTGTAGGAATAGAAAATGGTTTCATCAATGGAATTGTCATAAATGATGAGCTGTATCCAGCACTCGATGCTCATCGCCAGAGGATTATAGTAAACATACATAACAACTTCAATTATATACCAAATTCTACTATTCCTTACGGACGTGCGCCTAAGTATACAGCTCCAGCTATAATTGATAATACTCCAATAACATATAAATAAAAAATTGTTGGATTATTATCATACTTTCAATATACTATTGATAGAGATCTAGGCTATTCTGAAAAGTAGGTTGGACCTAGCAAGGGTGATCAAAGTTTAAAAGACGTAAATGTTGATAATATCAGGCACATTGAAGAAGATATTGTAATGATTTGTCCAGCTAAACATGAGAATGTTCTATTGTATGAAATAATTGAGAAAGTCTATTCTAAACATAAAAGTATCACTGATACCAAATTAGAGGATTTCACACTTATTGTGAGCAACATACAAACATTGAGTTCTTCAGAGCATGTTCAAGCATATGTTTTAGAAGATCTTCTTGAAACCAACGTATTGGATATCAAAGAAATAGTTGATTATAAATTATGGAAATTTATTCTTATGCCTGGCTAACTTTCTTACGTCTTGTATGACGGATTACATAGTCGTTACTAATTTGTATGGTTTCAGTCAAAGGCTGTATTAAAAGATATTACTGATGCGGTATATGATGTACGGCAAAATACTCTCTACAAACTTTAGATTATATAGCTACGCTGCAAAAAAATAGATTTAAATAATTTAGGAAGCTTCATAAGAAATTTTATAACAAAACTGTTGCAATTTTTATAATGCAATACAAATAAATAAAAAAAGTAGGTTAAACAACCACCGCAAGTTCCCCCCTGGATAGCAACTGCAATCATAAAAATGACACTGGCTTCCAGTAACAACTTGCGTTCGTCATAAATATAAAATTTTGTTTTGTATTTTATTTATAAGATTGTGATTCAAATTACTCAATATGGAGAGTTAACGTCGATGTGATGTTCAGTACCTTGAATGACACCCTGTGATTGTATAATAAGACTTATAGGAGGGTAGGAACTTTTCCCATGATTTTTTTGTACAAGTAGCAGTGAAAAATTGTTTTGCGTACATAAAATAAGCTTTCTAGAACCTTATCGTAACCCGCGTGCGTCCTATATACTTAACACACAAAAACCGACATTCTGTTCTATATATGTTTTCATTTTTCGAACGTTACGATGTTTACACAGTTCTCAAAAAAAAAATCTTGGCTACTTGTGTAAATAATACATGGGAGCATGTTCCACCCTCGTTTTTTATATTTAATATTACATAAAAATGTGCATATCGGTAGATTGTTTTATATCAGATGTTTATACATAAAAATATGCATAAGTAGATTTTTATAGCAGATGTGTACTTGAAAATGCGCATATCGGTTTTTTCAAATAAATATTTGTTTCTTTCGAACATTTGCGATTTATTTATATTCGAAATATCCTTATTATACCTATAAATATTCATAGTTCAATTTAAAAATTATATTGGGGCAGGAAACTGAAGCATTGTTGATATTGACTAAAAAATATTGCATAAAGCAGTATTCAAGTTGATTAAATCTACTAAGAAGATCAATTAGAACATTCAGGTCATACGGAAATAAGAAAAGTACTTACACCTACAAATGGCGGATACATGTAGGGGGATTGGGGCATTTTAAACACCCGAGATTATAAAAACCAAATTGAAAATTTCAAAAAATTGTATATCACGTACATAAAGTACTTAAGGCCTCTCAATTTCCTTGCCAAATTTGAGCCCCCTAATTATCAGACCCTAATTTTTGACGACCCCAACCCCCTATCTAACGCAATTTTTGTAGACTAAATTTTTCACCTGCATTTATTTAGGGCTCATTCAAAAATACCGTAAGACGATTTGGAGGCTGGAGGGTTTGGTCAAATCTTATTGTTTCTTCATAAATAACAAAGCAGTTCTCTTGAACAAGTATTTGGGAATTTTAAAACAAAACAGATAAACTCAAAACAAAAAATATAATAGCTGATATTTTAACCAAGAGCAAATTTTCATTTTAAATCAGAAAAAGTTGAATTATACGCACACTAGACAAAGTTGTACCTTCTTAGTCAACACATTTTTCGAAAAAAAAAATTCAATATCTTACACGATTTAGAGGTCACCTATTGGACTCTTTTCTTTTTCATTGATTTTTTGTTGTTTTTGCGTTCTCAATGTCTTGAAAATGAGTTCTTATATTTTTATACGTCTAAAATTATGCCCACTTATATCACAATCATTGTGAATAATTTAATGAAAATTTGCATACTTAACGGAAAGAGTTTTTTTTACTTGTTTCATATTTTGCTACAATAAGTAACTTTTATTGATTTACTTATTGTATTTTTGAATTGTCACACCGCATGACAAATTTTTATAGAAAAATTTGAAATGAGTAGGATAAAATTATATTTTTTTTAGATTATTTTTGGAACTGAATGATTTGGAATTCTACATATACTTCCAAAATTCAAGTATTTTGAATTGTGACTATTCAAAATTGTAGAACTTTAAGTTCTAAATCTTTAAAATTGAAGACTTGAAGAGTATTTCATTTTTAAAATTTACAATTACTAATTATGCAAGTTTTTAGATTGACAATTGAAAATTTTGTAATTTCGTAAGATTTATATTTAAGACTTCTTCAATTTGGATGATCGAGAATTGAAAACCATTGCCTCTTGTCTAAATTTAAGAATTCTTTGCTTAAACATCTTTGGAATTGAATTCATTTAAATTTCTAATCTTTACAATTGTATATTTTTCAATTTCAAATCATTTAAATTGAACTATTCCAAAATCAACTTAAAAGTTAATTCCAGAATTAACATCAAAGTCTTTATTTCAAAGAGAAGCATTCAAAGTTGCACGATTTTCTATTATACAAATGAAATATTAGAGATCCTTCAGTTAAAAATATTCAATATTGAAGAATTTTCCATTTTAAGCCTACGAAACTGAACTACATATTCCAAAAAAAGATTCAAAATTATATCATTTTAATCTATAAACATTTTTAATTACAGTAGAACCTCGCTTACGCGAGCTATTGCGGACCAGACCAAACAAATTAAATTACAAATTATGCAAGTTTTAAGTTTGACATTTAAAAACTTAGTAATTTTGATGATTTGCATTTGAAATTTCTACATTTTGGAAAATTTAGAATGAAAAACTCTCGACTCTTTTCAAAATTTAAGAATTTTTTGTTTAACCATCTTTAAAATTGAATACATTCCAACTTTTAATCATCACAATTGAATATGTTTTGTCAATTTTAAATCAGGAAAAATTAACTATTCTACAGAAAGCATTCAAAATTCCATCATTTTCTATTATATAAATTAAATACTGAAGAGTCTTCAATTGCAGATATTCAAAATTTAAGAATTTTTTATTGTATATCTTCAAAATTGAACTACACATTCCGAAAAAAGATTCAAAATTACATCATTGTATTCTATAAACATTCTGAAATAATAAATGGTTAATTGATAATCTTAACAATTCAAGAATTTTTAATTGCAAATCGTTAAAATTTAAGAATTTTCAAATTTAAATCTCAAAAATTTTCAGTTTCATATTTAAAAAATTCCAATGTTTAAGTATGGCCATTAAGAATTTTCTAATTTTTATTATTTACATTTGAAATTTCTTCAACTTCGAAGATTTAGAATTAAAAACTCTTGACAAACTGTAAGAATTCTTATTTATACAACTTTAAAATTTAGCAAATTTCATTTTTGGTATCCCCAAAATACAAGTTTTTAATTTACATATTGAATCAGCCTTTTTGAATTTAGAAATTCTATTATATTTGAATTGAGCGATCCCAAAAACATGAGGATACACATTTTTATAAAATGGAGATCATTTTCAAAATTTTTAATTCGCTATATTGAATGAGCCAAATTCGATTAAGAGATTCTGTTATCAAATTCGGATTCAGGGACTCTAAATACTTTAGGATACTTATTTAGATGGAAATCGGATCCTTTATGCTGATTCTGAAAGATAACAGATGAGTTTATCAAAAAATCGTTTTGAAAAATATGAAAAAAATATTTTTTAAGCTCAAATACTTTTAAAATTGCTTATTTTCTATTACACCAATTAGCGCAAGTGCAGTACGTCTATATGCCAAAGTTGGGATCACTGCACTCATCGTACAGTGTCAGTTATTTTATAGTACGCTGTATCCTAAGTAAAAATTTTACGGCCTAGGCTAAGAAGTGCTATTTTAGATATTGTTCACAGTACCTAAAATCGCACTTATGATGGCGGAGTGATAAAAATACCTTTATAAAAAAAATTGTTCCTGTCAAACGTAACCTTAATGTAGTATAGAGAATCATCCATGTATAGAAATTTAATATGGGAGACCACCCTAAAGTAGATAATGAACCTGCAGTGGAGAATCATTAATTAAACGCACAAATAAAAAAAATATTTCTAATTTTAATTTATTACTCGTACCTATAGAGTCTAAACTATTTATTAAATAAAATTGATTATTTTACATAGATTAGTATTTTAAATTAATTATTATCCACTGCAGGTTCGTTATCTTTTGTTCTTATAGGGTGGTCTCCCCTGCATGCATTTTCAAGACATTAAGAAAATAAAAACAATAAAAAATCCATAAAAAATAGAAAACTCAAATAGAAGACATATCATCATATCCAATTTTTTTAATTGTTGACTAAAAAGGTCGAACGTAGGCTAATGTGCGTACATTTAGTTTCAAGGATCATTTTGTTTGCCTTTCTAAAACGAATCACCCGAGTGTACACATAATCAACTCAAGTCAACAAAAATGTAAACCGAAAATAGAATATCGATTGCGATCCGAAGTCAAATTTAAATATTCTGTTTTACTGTCAATAAATTTGATTTATATTAAACCATGCGAGAGTGTGAAAAAACTGTACTAATATTGGAATTTTCCTAAGGAAAAAAAGTCTAATGCTGTTTAATTAGTCTTAAAACTGGGCATGCAAATGTTACACACTATTATTTGAGTCTGATAAATAATTCTAAATGTGCGTATGAGGGAGTAGATATTACAAAATCAATAAATATGTACATTATACATATTAACATAAATATTCAGAAAGCAGGGTATAAACGCCATATGTGTCACGCTGGAACTGCGTGCTTAATAGTAATTTCGTACAAACTATTGTTTCACGAGTACTTTAATTTTTAATTTTTTTAAATTCATTTTTCTATTATTTTTTTTTAATTTCAATATGCTCATATTGTGACAGGAATCCTATTATTCTACAAGAATAATAAAGTGCTAATTAGAGATAATTCCGTTATAATATTTGGATGTTGATGGTGAAATTGGCTTTTATATTTTCTACTATCCAACTATTGAAGATAAAAAATATTTCAATGTAATTGGGAATAATATTTTCATTCAGGCAGATAATTTAATACTTATTTGCAAGTTTAGGGCTCACTCAAAAACTACGTCACATTGCGAGGGGAAAGAGGATTCAACACTTTTTTTGACTTAGGGGTGGGGGAGTCGAGTTAAGAAAATGAAAAAAAGTGATTTTATTTTACAATTAAAGCATGTAATTATAGACTTCACACTCTTTCCCCTTTTTCCCTCTTTTTCCCTGTTTTCAAGAAAATTCCCCTTTTTCTCGTTTTTTCATTTAAATGTAAACTGACTTGATAAAATCCAATAACAAAATCTAACTCTTTTTGTTGGAAGTTGATTCTTTTTAATTGAAAAGTTGACTAATATATTTTTCATCCAGAATTCATCTCTTTTGGTTGAAAATTCATTTCTTTGATCGAAAATTTAACTAATCCACTTTTGACTGAAAATTATCGTTTCGGGTGAAAATTCAACTACTTGTTCAAAAGTTAAAATACTTTGTTAAAAATTCATTTTATCAGTTGAAGATCCATCTCTGCAGTATGTCAAATTTCCACATTTTTTCACTTTGATCGATAAAACTAACATCTCTTGCTGCATTTTATGTTAAAAAATCTACTATGTATGTAGAAAATCCGTATTTTTAGGTGAAAATTTAACTAATCCGTTTTCGGCTGAAAATTGATCGTTTTCTGTTGAAAATTCAAATAATAAATTTTTCATTAGGAATTTTCGTTGGAAATTCAACTACTTGGTTGAAAGTTTAACTACTTTGTTGAAAAGTTCTTTTATTAGTTGAAGATTCATCGCGTTGGTTGGAAATTAGAGCTTTTTTTGGAAAATTCGTTTTTATTTTCGTTTAAAATCAATTTTGTGAACTGCAAATTTAATTATTTTATTTTTGGTAAAAATTATTAGGTTTTAGCTTAAAAAGTTAATAAGTCTTTAAAAGTTAAAATTACAGTTTTTTTAAAAGATAAAAAAGTCAAAAGTTGAATTTCTTGGTTAAAAATGATATTGTTGTTGTTAACGATTCATCATTTTAGTGAAAAATTCATCTGTTTCGTTGTAGATTCGTCACTTTCGTTTTTTGCTTTGTTTTTAAGCATTTATCAAATGAAATCGAAGAAAAAATTTTGACTCGAAAAGGGTGGCGGGGGGTCGTCGTATTCGTGATGTCACCTTGTGTGACGAAGAAGGGGAGGAGTGGAAAAAGTTTTCAAAATAGCGTAATGTATTTTTTGAGCGGCCCCTTATTTTACTTGATTGATTTGAAATTTGGATAGGTAGGACTTGAAAACGGATAGCTGAGTGAAAACTAAACAAAAATATAATCACACCATGACAAATTTATTAATAACATTTTAAGAATAACAGTTATAGTAAATAAAAGTAGAGATACATAAGATTTCAGAAGAATTTAAGGTAATTAAATTTTATACATTCAAATCTGAAATTATTTGAATTCAAACTCTATTTTTTAGAAATGATACAAGTTTTATTCCATTCTCTGCCATTCAAAATATTGTCATTTTTTCAAAATTCTACCTAATCTAAAGTGTTTCATTTGAAACGTTTTCAATTTAAAATCGATCAGTACATTTTTTTAAATTTTAAACGCTTTCAATTGAAACCAAAAGATTTTTAATTATTGTTTCAGAAAACAATTCAAACTTGATATTCAAAAATAGGATCAATAATGGATTTTAAAATTGTTTATATTTATAATTTCAGGAAAGAAAAATATACGGACATGAATGCGCGCTTCGCGCGCGTACATTTTCTCCTGCGGTATTGAATAAAAGCTTAATGACTTTTGAAAACGTCTGATTTTGATTTGATTTAATTCAATTGTACATTGTATTTTTTTCGTATCTTTGCATTTACAAAATCAAGTTTCCATATAAAAATAAAGTAAGTTAATAAATCCATGTGATAAATAAGTGCAAAAAACATTGAATTTTATCATATTTCGGTGTAAAAAATTTCAAAAATTAGGTGGGAAACGATTTCAGCGAAATAAAATGGAACCATCCAGAATTACAAAAATGATGATGGGATAGAACTGAATTCCCGCCTTGGGTATAGGAATAAATAAAAAATTGTACGGAAGAGATTTGAGTTATTTTAAGAAAAACAAAGTTAAATCTAGCAGTTTCTATCGAATCTTTTCTCTATCTTTCTATCCATTTTTTTTAGAAGTGAAGAAAAAAAATTATTTCTTCAGTACATCCCAGCACGTGCAGAACATCAAATCACGCCATTATAGCGTGCAGAAATTACTGAATCTGAAGTATGATTCTCTTATACTTTTCACAATAATTTTATTATTTTATATAGGTCTATTGAATACACCAATCGTTCTATCCTATCATAACGAATAAATGTATTACTTACATACAATGTTGCTATATTCCAAAAATTAAGAAATTTTTTCTTTTAAAAACGTCAGAAAGATTTATGAATCTGTACATATCATAACTTAATTAAGCCATCGGACATTTCTAAATACGCGAATGAATGCATCTTATTGTCAAAATAAACAAATTTAGTACTCAATATGATGCTATATTTCTAATATTTAAAAGAAAAATTCACTCATACGCGAAAAATGAAAAACTTCATAGATTCTTAAAGACTAAATATTTTTTATGAAGATAGTTATTAATATTCTATCAAATTATATTAATCGAATGCTGCCCTGTTTTGAAAAATGTTGATTCACGCACACACACACACAGAGGCGCGGACATATTTTAAACACCTTATCTTCGGAAAATTTGTATCGTTACAAAGCTTCTTCTACGTGGAAGCAATAGAGCAGAAATTCTTACAGGGTTAAACAATGCTGTAATTCAACATGAGAATCAAAAACTTGAAATAAGTAAAGAATCATGCAGTATTTATTTTTTTGATGAAATTTTGCTGATATTAAAATAAAATTCATTAAGATAACAAAATATAGCTAAATTTTATTATACTTAATTATACATTATTATTATAAATTGCGGAAATACGATTTCCGAAGATGCCGAACAATTTTGAAAGGAGTTACCATAAGAAAATACTTCAGTATTCCTTGTAAACCAATTTAAATCATTCAACAACACAAAAAGTTTAAAAAACAACAGCTGGGTATTATTTTTTACCACGCAGAAAAACATAAAGTTTTATTTTGAGCAAAGAAATGGTGTAAAAATGTAGATAGAGCGGGGTCAAAAGTGTCGCTGGGAAAAAGTGCCACATACGATACCACAAAAAACAAATAATTTGTTCCTTGACCTGACATTTTACGTCAATTGGTGGAATCGCCATAAACTCCTAATAGTCTTTTGCAGTCAATCAAAGCTGTTTTTGAGATCTTGGCTAAGGTTAAGTTGTTTTTTTGTGCAGAAAGTAGTTTTATCGTCACCGTTTCTTTTTGGTACCAACACTTATTCTTACGTGCCATTGTCATGAAGAAGGTGTTATTTGATGCGTAATTATGTATTCTTGTAGTGCAGATAGCTTACTGTTCAAAATATTTTGTGTCGTTTCAGAAATGTTGATTGTAGATAATGGGCATGTGTGGGAGTAAAAAGTGCCAAGTCGCACTTTCTACCCCAGAGTTTGTATGTGATTAGGCTATTTCATAATCACTAGCTGTCGAAAAAAAATTAATTATCCACTGCTTGCTGTGAAGCTATTTCTGACACTGCAAAAAAAAAGTATCATTTCAAGGCTAGTTTTCGGTATTGA